>JAXCGZ010015211.1:17500-112500 GCA_037179515.1 Halocaridina rubra | reverse complement strand
ATTATTATTATTATTATTATATTATTATTATTATTATTATTATTATTATAGTGGTTACTGTCGGTATTTTGGCCGTCAGAATTAAAAATGTCGACATTTTGTCTTCTCGTGTAGCTATTATGCCTTTTCGTCATTCTTATCGTCGGTATTTTGACTTTCGGCATTTTGTCCGTGTGACAATGAAACGATTATGAAATCAGGCGGTGTAATATATTGAAAAAGTTGAAAAAATCATGGCTGTTCGATCTCAAGAAAAATAAACTAGAATTATTGTTTACTCCATTGTAGTGCTAAAAAATGGCTTCTTTAAATTCTTTGAATGTATAAGGCAACTAAAATTACGCCAAATAATATATTCTCCAAATATTCTGCACGTGAGCAGATTTTGGCCTCTTTTAGCTCGCAAACTTAAAAAGGTTGCTCACCCATGTTCTAGATGATTGCATAGTAATAAAGGAATAGAAAACACTTTTATGATAATGTACTCACATAGTGCAGTTAATCTGATATTGTTAATTACGTTCTTCGTAAGGAAACTCAGATACTGCCTCGTTTATTCCCAAGGAGCTGAGAGGAGTGTTTGAGGCATATTTGGATTCAGATGAGTGAGTGTTTTGACTCTGCCACCCCCTTCCACAGTGAATTGTTCCTATTTTACGCGTACGTATGTAGAATTTGGAAATAATATTGAAAATAGGTGGAAGAATTCTCTGATCAAATACAGAGAACGACTCCCAGTATGTTAAATAACTTCATAAATTGTTAGGTTTGGTTAGATTAAGATAGATTAGGTTAATGTCTAACGTAACCTAAAATACACTAACCTAACCCATTCTAACCTAACAATTTACGGACTTATTTAATGTACTGGGATTCGTTATGTCTACTCAATCAAAATCTCTCTCAGTGTAATGTACAACTAATAGATAACAGGAACTTATAATTTGTTTTTTCTCTCCCTATATAAGATTACAACTTTTTTCTCTTAGTTCCATAACGGAAGACATTTAACGCCTACTAGATAACACCGCGATTAGATCATTTGATGCAAGACGTACAAAAATGACTTTGTAAGTGAAGGTATCTTCATGAGCTTCTGCTCTGATAATGTCAAAATACTTTGCTCGTAAGTGTCCTATAAATGTAAACGCAAAAAATTGAGAAAATATACTGCTATCTCTTCAACTTTCTTTGGTTATTGGTCTCTTGCAGAGATACCGCTTAATTTAGTACGGTTTTCTTTTCGTGGAATAAACACATGATTGGGTATACCAAAATAAAACAAAATAAAATGTCTGTTAACTCGGTTGGTATATATATATATATATATATATATATATATATATATATATATATATATATATATATATATATATATATATATATATATATATATATATATATATATATAATATATATATATATTATATAATTTTTTTTGGGGGGGGCGTCCTGGTGTTTGAAATAGAAATAAAAGAAATGAACCAGGATGGGCCCCCCCCAAAAAAAAAATCTACCCTCATCGGGCTTGGGCACAAAGAAAACATAAAGGAAAAACGGATGGGGAGTATTGTGACTTGTCAGATGTGAAGGGATAATAAGACATGTGTAACGAATATCCAAGAATATTACCATCCCATACCATAGGATAGGATAGGATAGGGGGGGGGAAGAACAGTGACGGCATCGAGTGAATTCTCTTAGCCCTATTCAGGGTGTCATCACTGAGGGGAGGGGGATAAAGGATGGGAAGGATTGGGGGGTTAACCACGAAATTTAAGGAAGTAAGAGATGAATAGAGAGGGGCAAACCCTCGTGCTAATGGAATATGTAGGCATAGAAAGAGAACCGTAACTGAGGGAAGACTTAAACATCGAACTGTCCTGGACAGTCTTAAATAAGTCCACAAGACCCTTCAGCTGTAGTATCGCAACGGGCGGTTGGTGCCATGAGCCAACGTACTACATGGTTATATATATATATATATATATATATATATATATATATATATATATATATATATATATATATATATATATATATATATATATATATATATATATATATATATATATATATATATATATTATATTGTGTGTGTGTATATATATATATATATATATATATATATATATATATATATATATATATATATATATATATATATATATATATATATATATATATATATATATATATATATATATATATATGTTATATTATATATATATATATATATATATATATATATATATATCTCATACTATACTTCTAACTGAATGCCACTATGTTCATATTACAGATTCCCCAACCTCACTCGTGGCTTCATTTTAGCATTTAATTCGATTCCCAATCTCATTTGGGCCATGAAATAACCAAATAGCACATTACATATGTGAAAACATGAATCATTTTTTACCCCGACCGGGACTCGAACCTAGGACTTATGATTACTAAGTCAAGGCGCTACCACTACACCACAGAAGGTTAAAAGGAACCCAACCTTATAGCTTATATCTGCTATACATAGGAATGAACGCATTCTAACTGAATGCCACTATGTTCATATTACAGATTCCCCAACCTCACTCGTGGCTTCATTTTAGCATTTAATTCGATTCCCAATCTCATTTGGGCCATGAAATAACCAAATAGCACATTACATATGTGAAAACATGAATCATTTTTTACCCCGACCGGGACTCGAACCTAGGACTTATGATTACTAAGTCAAGGCGCTACCACTACACCACAGAAGGTTAAAAGGAACCCAACCTTATAGCTTATATCTGCTATACATAGGAATGAACGCATTCTAACTGAATGCCACTATGTTCATATTACAGATTCCCCAACCTCACTCGTGGCTTCATTTTAGCATTTAATTCGATTCCCAATCTCATTTGGGCCATGAAATAACCAAATAGCACATTACATATGTGAAAACATGAATCAATTTTTACCCCGACCGGGACTCGAACCTAGGACTTATGATTACTAAGTCAAGGCGCTACCACTACACGAGTGAGGTTGGGGAATCTGTAATATGAACATAGTGGCATTCAGTTAGAATGCGTTCATTCCTATGTATAGCAGATATAAGCTATAAGGTTGGGTTCCTTTTAACCTTCTGTGGTGTAGTGGTAGCGCCTTGACTTAGTAATCATAAGTCCTAGGTTCGAGTCCCGGTCGGGGTAAAAAATGATTCATGTTTTCACATATGTAATGTGCTATTTGGTTATTTCATGGCCCAAATGAGATTGGGAATCGAATTAAATGCTAAAATGAAGCCACGAGTGAGGTTGGGGAATCTGTAATATGAACATAGTGGCATTCAGTTAGAATGCGTTCATTCCTATGTATAGCAGATATAAGCTATAAGGTTGGGTTCCTTTTAACCTTCTGTGGTGTAGTGGTAGCGCCTTGACTTAGTAATCATAAGTCCTAGGTTCGAGTCCCGGTCGGGGTAAAAAATGATTCATGTTTTCACATATGTAATGTGCTATTTGGTTATTTCATGGCCCAAATGAGATTGGGAATCGAATTAAATGCTAAAATGAAGCCACGAGTGAGGTTGGGGAATCTGTAATATGAACATAGTGGCATTCAGTTAGAATGCGTTCATTCCTATGTATAGCAGATATAAGCTATAAGGTTGGGTTCCTTTTAACCTTCTGTGGTGTAGTGGTAGCGCCTTGACTTAGTAATCATAAGTCCTAGGTTCGAGTCCCGGTCGGGGTAAAAAATGATTCATATATATATATATATATAATTTAAGTAAGTCATTAGCTGAACATGACCTTTGCTCTTTAAGGCGTCACTTGCGTATACCACTACAATCTATGATGCTTCCTATCATTTTTTCTACATGACATTGTGATTATTTATCACACACACCCTAAATCACAGAGTGAAAAGCTAATGGAATATATTACTTCAGTTTAAAAGACTATTCATCCACGATTTGATTACAATCGATTACCCTTCACCTATAATCATGGATGATTTACTCTGATCACTGACTCACAACTTACTGAATGGGATGTTGGTGAGGTTTGAAGGGTGTAAATGAGCTGACAAGAGACACTGGTCACAGGACGTGTGGACTCACAGATGTGCCTCAACACACTGAAGTCTTTAAAGCGGAGTTGAAGGGAGTTTCACGGGAAGCGCTCGATCTGGTCTGACCTTGAAATTGTATTAGTGCCAGTCATGTGATTGAGTTTACTGTATATTATTTATTTTTAAATTATTTTTTGTTCTTATATCTTTACACCTTATTATCGATGATTTTCATGTTAGTTCTTTGCTTTATATATTTGAGAGAGTTATCTACCTACCATTTTGATGACTAGATTAAAATTCAAATTAAAATAAATATATATTTACATAATAGGCAATTACATCAAATGGAGCTTGTTAGCAAGCTAATAAGCCCGCCCCACAACTATTATATAATAACACACCATCTCTGTAATGTCAGTAATACTATCACACCTGAACTCGTTTAGACCCCCTACATTCCAGTATATAATGATACAGAGTATGAGATTTAACATGACCACATAATTTACAAGGAATACCATCAGTTTCTTTAACATATTGCCAGTAATATTTATATCCAAAACGTAGTCTCATCATAAATGCATCATATTTGGGTGAAGCTTTGCCATGTGAAAAATATGTATTATTCACAACTAATACATAATGTTTCATGCTTTTGCTACCATTGTACAAAATAGCCCGAGCATTATCCAATTCCCATTTTTTCCTGACTTGTGCTACTTCACATTTTTTTTTTTTAATGCTCATAGTAAAATCATATTCTGTGATTTCTTGTTCACAACCCTGCCAGGCCAAATTATCTGCAACGTCATTTAGATAATTACCACAATGGGAAGGTATCCACTTAAAAATTACATCACAACCATGTGATTTTATATCAACTATACATTTCCTACATTTTGATACTAAATCATCAGTAATAGGCATTTTAGTATTCAAGGCAAGTAAAGCACTCTGACAATCAATAAATGCAAATGCTCTTTTTCTTTATTTTCTAATACATAATGAAGCCCTATATATATATATATATATATATATATATATATATATATATATATATATATATATATATATATATATATATATATATATATATATATATATATATATATATATATATATATATATATAGCATAAAGTTCAGCAAAGATAGAGGAACTTTTATCAGCAATTCTTTTGGATATTGTTTCTTCTAGACTAATGCAATATTGAAAAAATTCTCTAATTACAACACCACATCCTGCTCCATTTCCAATAATAGAGCCTTCACAGTACATATGTATAGCATTTTCTCTTGGGTATTGAGAAATTTTTTCAGTTATTATTTGTTGTAATTCATATGGACAAGTATCCTGCTTCTTAGAGTTTAATTTATCAATTCTAATTAGTACATTTCTCATCAACCTAGGTTTTAAGTAAACATTTTTAGACACTGGTACACAATAGTTTACATTACAAATATTCAATATATTGCAAAGCATTTTGATATATGAATTAACCCTAAAACTTCTAGAACAACCTGATCTAAAATTATCAACAGCAGACTTTAGATAAGCATCATCACGCCCAATGAGTCATAAAACAGATATGGCAGTCAACTCCAGAATCCTGTGAACAATACTGGGGATATTTAATTCCAATTGCATTATTTCTATTCTTGTTGTCTTGGACAACCAAGTACAGTCCTCATTCCCTCATGCTGAAGAATTTCTATGACTTAAGCTCCTTCTCTGAATAAGTTACCAAAACCGGAGCAGAATAATCAATAATGCTTCTTACTGTGCTTAAGTACACCAACACCCTTAACCCTGTTTGATATAACAAAACAAAACAAAACAAAAACATTTATTTCTATTTTGTACAATGGTTATTCAACATTAATAGTAACTTATAAGTAGACATGTAATTAAACTAATAAATAAGAGGGTTAGACATATAG
Organism: Halocaridina rubra; assembly: GCA_037179515.1. Taxonomy (NCBI): domain Eukaryota; kingdom Metazoa; phylum Arthropoda; class Malacostraca; order Decapoda; family Atyidae; genus Halocaridina; species Halocaridina rubra. The sequence continues at coordinate 106,496 of JAXCGZ010015211.1, read as the reverse complement.
TTAAATTAAATGTAGCTTTCATAGAAAATAATAATGCTGTAATAAAAATGTTAACAATAATGTTAATAATAAAGTAGTAAGTATGCCACTAGATACAGGATCGTTATTATCGGCATCATTTCCATATTTGTTTCCTTACAATGAGAATAATTAGTTCTTAATGAGCAGCAACTATTTGTCCAAAAGAAAACTATATAGTTTGCCTTTGAAAGCTGTGAAGGAGGATGCATTTTTAAGGTGCTCTGGAATATTATTCCAGAGTGTTGGCCCTTTGATAGTGATCATCTTTGAACCTGCTTCTGTGTTTGTTCTGTGAATAAAGAGCTCACTGCTCTGTCTTGTGTTGGTTCCCCTTATATCCCTGACTGTTTTTAAATCAAATAGCCAGCTAGGATAATGATGGTCCAAAATTTTGAATACAAAAACATAAATAGCATAAGCGACCTTATTTTCTGCCCGCAGCCACCAAAGTTTATTGAGAGCTGGTGTGATGTGGTCATATTTTCTTATTCCTCCCAGGGCAACTCGAGCTGCAAAATTAATAAGCTTCTGCATTCTGTTTATCTGAGTCTTAGTGGTAGCTCCCCAAACAGTTGTGCAGTAATTAATGTGACTTAGGGCTAGAGATTCAACAACAGTTATTCGAGTGGTAGTCTCAAAATTGTCTTTTATACGTGATAAGTACATTAATGTTCCTGTAACCTTTTTGCATACTTTATCTATGTGGGAATCAAACAACATGTGGTTATCAAAGTGAATTCCTAGGTTTTTGACTGTTTTGCTAGGTGTGATAATATTGTCGCAAAAATTAATTGTTGTGTTTTCTGGAATTTGTGCTATGTGGAACCTTGAACCAATAAATATGCACTGTGTTTTACTTTCGTTAATTAACAGCCCAATTTCTTGGAAATAGGTTTTAATTTTTGACAGAGTGTTTTCTGCTCTTAAAGTTAGCTCTGGGAGATTATTAATATCACCACTAAGGAGTAGTTGAGTGTCATCTGCATATTGTACGACTAGACAGTCAGAAATGAAAGAAGATAGATCATTTACGTAAATGGAGAAGAGGATAGGACCAAGTACTGATCCCTGTGGAACACCAAATGATACATTTTTTGGCACAGAGATAATGTTGTTAAGACGTATGGACTGTTTACGATTAGATAGATACTCACTAAACCAGCTTGGATCAATATTTAAGTTAATACATTTACTTAAAAGAATTTCATGGTTTACACTGTCGAAGGCTTTTGATAAGTCTAATAATACAAGAAGAGATATTTTTTTCATATCTATATTATTATATATACTATTCGTAACTTTAAGCAGTGCTGTTTCCGTCGAAAGTTTCGGTCTGAAACCATGTTGGTTAATACTTAATATTCTATTTGATTCTAAATATGACATAAGTTGGCATGCAACAATTTTTTCTAATAATTTAGAGAAAATGGGTAGCAGGGAAATGGGACGATAGTTTGTCACATCTTCTCTGTCCCCCTTTTTATGCAGAGTCAGGAAACTTTTTAGTAGCAATGGAAGTGTTCATAATAGTTAGAATATAGGATGCAATCATGGGTAGAGCGTCTTTGATGAACTGAAATGGTATACCATCTGAACCATAAGAGCCAGAGTTTCTTAGGCTCATTATGGTAAGAATTAGGGTAGCACAATCGATAGGAATTATCTTGAAGTACTCTCTTGTGTTTTCATTGGAAGAATTGTCATTTAAGCAATTACTCATATTCACTGAGTTGGTGTTTTCTTGAGTTTTTTCATATGTATTTTTGCCAACGTTAGCAAGATAGTTATTAAAGTTTTCTGCTTTGTCTTTCAACTCCGTAATATTTTCATAACTTTCTGAGGTACTCTTTTCATTTGGTATCATGCTTCTTATCACTTTCCATGTTGCTGCTGTATCATGTCTAGAGTCATTAAATTGTTTTTTTGTAAAAGTCTTTTTTACTTACACTGATGAGAGATCTGACACGTTTCTTTTCTGTTTTATAACGTTCTCGGAGAGTCATATCATATCTATTCATTTTTAGCTCTTTTTGTATTTGATTTCTGATTTGCATTGCCTCTTTGATGTCATTAGTTAGCCAGGGGGCTGAGGGGCGGGTTATTTTTCTTGTTACAATGGGTGCACAACTATCTAAGCATTCAAGGAAGACTTTTGTTAGAATCTCAACCTGCAAATCGACGTTATCTGTGTATTTAATTCTATTAAGTGCATTTGTGTTGTTGATTAATGTTTCACAAAAGATATCAGGGGAGTAATTTTTTAGACACCGGAATGTCTTGAGGAGAGGCTTCCTTTTGGGCTTGTTTATGTTTAGCATAGCAATGTTCAGCTCGTGGTCTGCAATTGGGCAGGGAACTACGTCCCAATAGGGTATACTTTCCACTTTATTTGTTATTATCAGATCTATGAGTCCTAGAATTGATAACACTTTCAGAGGTTTCAGCCTTGCCATACACATATTCTTTACATAAGCAATTTGTTCCTTAAGATTGTTATGAAAACTAACATACATGCCAAGGTATTTATAACTGCTTACCAACTCTCATTTTATTTCATTTATCCAGAACTCCTTTCCGTCAACAACCTTTGACTGATATTTGGTTTTATTTTTATTAATCACTAAACCCAAACTTATACAAAGAGTCTGGAGCTCATCAATTACCGTCGACATAATTTTTTTGCTCTTACAATGAATCAAAGTATCATCAGCATAAATAATTACCTGGGAATTACCATAAAAAGGATAACTAGCTATTTTATCCTTTAGTATAGTATAGTATGGTTGGGTATTAAAAGAGCATAGGGCTAAGGACCCCACCTTGTGGGGTACCAAGCTCAAACTCTTTCTGCTCAGATTCACATCCTTGAAACCAAACAGTAGCTCTCCTGTTACTTAAATAGTCTGCAATCCAAGACAGCAATTTCCTTTCACACCTTTATTAACCAAGCTTTCTAAGATTACATCTTTATTTGCCTTATCAAAAGCACCTTTAAGATCTATAAACACTCTGCATTTAACATCAGCATTGCTAAGGCATTTTATTACACAATCAGTTGGCATTTTATTACAAAATCAGTTGTACTTTTATCCTTTATAAAACCATACAGATTATCAGATAAAAGACCATCAATTTTATACATTAATCTATTTAGTATCATACGTTGCATCATTTTTTATAAACAAGAGGTTAGTGAAATGGGTCTATGATCCCCATTACTCTTGGGCACAGGAATAATTAGTGCTAACTTCCATTTCGCTGGCAATCTTCCATTTTCATGAGATAAAATAAAAAGATCAAGAATAGGACTATCTTCCATGCTTATGAGGCAGTTAATAACATCATAAGTTAACCCATCTTTACCAGGGGCAGTAGATATCCCCTTCTTTACTACATTCAGATTTTCGTCTCTAGTAAAAGGAATGCAAGTTTCATAATTAAGAGCTATTTGGATGCTCACCAACTTTCGTCTCCTGGACCGCAAATTTCTCAAGCAACTCTGAACATTATTTGGAAGACTGTCATGATTTGATGCATAAGACTATTTATTTATGAGTTCATTAGCCTTTCCAATAGGATTGAGATGAACATTATATTTCTTTTTAACTCCTCTAACCTTATTCACACCATTCCAAACTTGACTTAACGTTCTAGAGTGGGCAATTTCACTTAAAAATTTTTCCAAATATTTACCTCTTATTTTCTTATTTATTTCTGTTGTATATACAGCTACTTCAAGCAGTGAGTCCCTGTTTTTCTCATTGGTAGGATCCTTACTCCACTGATTATGATAGTTATTCAAAAATTGTTTCCATCCCTTTACCACCTTGTCATTATAATACCTTGGTTTGGGTTTTGTGTTATAATCATTAGTTTTCCTAGGTTTATTCAAAATACTATCAATTACATGTAACAAATCTTCATAGAATTTGCATTCATCTTTGATTTCAAGTTTTTTTTTTTATAATCTATACCACTCACTAACCTTTGCAATAAAATAATAATGTTGCCCATCTTTTATTGAATATCTTTCTCTATTACTAATATAGCATATTTTATCAACACTCAGCTTCACTTCAATTGCAAAATGGTCACTTAAAAGTGTATCGAAAACTTTCAAATATGCTTGTACATCCAGCATATTGAAAATAATGGCATAATCAAGCCTCCCCCTTTGAATGTGTAGGTTCACCAGCTCTTAAGACACTGGCATCATCAGTAGCAGCTAAAAATTTTTGTATGATAATGCCATTGTGATTCTGAGAGCCAATACTACGTAGATTTCTTTCCCTAGCATTCAAATCACCTACTAATAGACATTCATCAGCAAAATTAAGGTCAGGCAGATCATCTATATTTAATGAATTACCATGAACATATACACTGATAATGGTCAGGACAGTATTTCTAAGTGTATTACTAACACACACATACTCATTACCATTTATTTTACGAGCTGAAAGAAATGATGCAGAGATACTATCCCTGATAACCTCGTAACTGCAAAGATATCCCATTTGTTCCAACCTCTTGCAAAGCTATAACATCAACATTACTAGCATGCACATAAGCATGAAGATCTGTTAACCTTTTTCCAAACTAGTGATATATATTTTTCACTGAAACCAATACATTCATTTTAACCTTCTCACTTGGATTTTTCATATATTCTGACACTGAGTCAAGAATGCTTGTTGAATCATTAAACACGTTATTTAAAGTTATCTCACTAACAGTGGGGTAATCATTATTATTTGCAATGTTTTTTGGGGTCTACTTTTTTCTCCTAAACCATTATCAAAATTTGTATTGCTTGATTCCATTTCTAACGAAGTTTCATTCTCAGTTAGTCTATCCTTTTCAGCAGTAATGGTTTGTGGCACAATATTCATCAAGCACTGTTTGATATCTAATACTGCTTGTTTAAGCTCATCTATCTCCTTACGGAGCTCTAACAGGCAATTAACATCTGTTACACCATTGATTACACCTTCCTGTGATGCCTGATTACTTACTTCCATACGTTTTTCCCACACATTATCTGAGTTTGATATCCCTGCAACATTGCAATTTACTGATTCATCTTTACCCTTTATATTATCAGACAGACCTCTTGAACGCTCATGTTCAGCTTTTGGCCTTTTGGGACACATCCATGCATTAGCATCTTTCCCGTAAACACAATTAGGTAATCACAATTAGGTAATCACACACGCACACACACCGCACGTTCAGTGACACACGGAATTGCTCCTCTTAAATTTTTAACTGTTTCGAGTGACTAAGTGCTTAGTGGAAAACTTTACCATAATTTCCATAAATCTGAAATCCTGCAGAGTATTGTGAGTACAAAAACTTATATTTGTTGTAAGACGAGACTGTTCATATTAAAGGAAAAAAATGAGAACTTTTTCGTGAGGAGAGAGAGAGAAGCTGCCGTCCAGTTCTGCCTTGAGGGAAATCTAGAAGAGTTGCCAGAGGTGGAGCCATCACATCACATTACCTAATTTTTTGTGTAAACTGGGGAAAGCTCTTAAGCCGTTTACCTGATCCTGTGGTTCTATATATTGTTAAAATCAGTATCCTTCCCATTTATATTAACTAGTTAGTTAGTTTGATACACGAACAAATTGAATAATAAAAGAAAAAAAAATTACCAAATACCCACCTGTCAACAGTACTGAGTTAAGTTGCCAAGTAGTACAGCAGTCTTATTTTCTTCATTTTTTTTTTTGCTTTTCTTTTAGCTTTCTCTTTTACTATTTTGTTATTTTGTATATATATTGAGTTAAATGTAAAGTCTAATCCCGTGATAACATATCTTGGTTAGCAAGTCAGTTTATCAGTTAGGAAGAATATATAACAGAAACAGGTGGGTGCCACCTCAAACACAAATTCGAATTTTCCTTCAGGTTTGACTTTTGTTTTTCTTTTTCTTTTTATACTTAAATTACCATGGTCAAGTTTTTAAGTTAAGATGTGTGTTACCAGAAAGGAGACAAACTGAGTCACTAAATAGCACTTATATGGAGATATAAAAATTCTGTGTGAAGCTAAATTAGAAGTTTTTCTCTATTCTTTTTTTTCCTCTTTCTCGTCTTCTTTCTATATTCTGTGAGAGGGAGAACATAAAAATGAAGCCATCTCTGTCCCAAACCTCTCCCACCCATGGGTCGGGAGAAGGGGTAGTCATCAGGGGACTTAAACAGAGAATCAAGAAGTTAGAGGAAATGGTTATAAGCCTTGATGATAAAATTCGGAATATGGATGGAGAAATGAAAGAGAATGAAACACTCAGAGAACAAATAAGATCTTTGGAGGAAGCAAATAAAGCACAAGGGCAGGAGAGAAAGGAACTAGAAAAAAGAATAAAGAAGCTGGAAGGGGAAAAGAGTCAACTAGAATCTAGAATTTCTAAACAAGAAGATAAAAACAAACAGTTGAATGACAACCTAAAGGAATTAGATGTTAGTTCACTGCTCTCTTCTGAGAGAGACGAGATTGCTGCTTGGAATGTTCAGATTAAGGAAAACATTGAACAGTTCAGAAAAGAGTTCCAGGAGCTGAATATGGAAAATGATGCCATGAAAACGTCCTTTGCTGATGCACTAAAGGGGAATGTGGCAGTAAAAGAGGCTGTAAAGGTGGTGGCACTGGAAAACATACAAACAGTTGACTATAAAGAGACAGTAATCGAAAAAAATGAAAGACGTTGTGATGGAAAGGGCAAACCCACTCATCAGACAGGCACTTGATAAGGAGAAGACAGTGGTAATCTCAGGCATAAGTGAATTCCAGGAGCCAACATGGCAGGGGAGACTTGAAGAAAATAAAGCTAGCGTTGTAGACCTGATAAGAAAGCTTGGAGTAGTATGTGGTCCTGAGGATATTGTAAACATACACCAACTAGGTAAATATTCGAGGGAAGGAAAGCCGAGACCAACAAAAGTAACCTTTGAGAGAGGGGAAACATGTAGGGAAATATTGTTGAGAAAAAAAGTCTAAAAGACCTTCAAGAATGCAAAGAAGTGTTCATTAGACGATACAGAACACAGGAAGAGATGGGAAAGATCAAAAACTTGTTGCAAGACGCAAGAAGGTTAAATGATGAAAGAAATGAAGAAGAGAAGAAAAATTTTCGTTACAGAATACTTCCAGACAAAGGGGAGATAAAGAAGATAATGACAGAAGATCAGGGGATGGGGCCTCATTAAGATTGTTATACACAAATGCTGATGGATTAGCTGGTAAGGCAGTAGAATTAAAAGATAGGATTCACAACAGTAAGGCAGATATAGTAGCAATTACAGAGACTAAGTTGAGTGAGGACATAAACAGTGTCACAGTTTTTCCTAAGGGCTTCAGAATACTAAGGGTTGAAAGATCTGAGAGGACTGGTGGAGGGATAGCACTGCTCATAAGTGAGAGGATTCAAGTTGAAGAAATAAACTTGGCTATAGAAAGTGAGTTCAGGGAATTTCTTGTTGCTCGCATAAATACTGGGTCAGAGAGCATTATAATAACTGTTGTATACAACCCACCAAGGAACCAAAATAGGCTTGAAATTTATGAGGAAAGTCATATAGGTACTATTGAAGTCATAAACTCGGTTGTTAACATGGCACGGGAGAAAAAATGTAGGATTTTGATTATGGGAGACTTTAATCATAAAGAGATAGATTGGATAAATCTTGACCCACACAGTGGTGAGGACTCATTTGGGGCAAGATTCCTAGATTGCGTACAAGGGAATTTCCTACACCAACATGTAATGGAACCAACAAGAGCCAGGGGTGGGGATGAGCCATCACTACTTGATCTAGTGTTCACAGATAATGTGTTGGATATTGAAAATATTGAGTATGAACCACCAATTGGAAAGAGTGACCACTGTGTGTTGTTGATGGAGTATATCATTGAAGACATTCTTCCTGAGAGTAGAGGCACTGAGGACATGAGGAGGAACTATCCGAAAGGAGATTACATCAAAATGAATGAGCTTTTTGCAGTTATTGACTGGAGAACCTTATTTTACAACAAATCTGTACAAGAAATGTATGACATCTTTTGTGAGAAATATGGGAAGATAGTAGATTGCTGCATACCTGTCACCAAAGTAGGTGTAATTCATGCCAGAGAGAAATGGTTCGATAATGGGTTTAAAAGAGCTAAGGAGTGGAGAGACAAATGCTGGAAAAGGTATAGGAGGAGAAAAAACATAAATGCCTGGCAAACCTACAAAAGAGCAAGAAATGACTACCTAAGTAAAAGGAGAGAGGCAGAGAGAGATTATGAGAGGGACATCACCAAGAAGGCTAAAGAAAATCCCAAGCTTTTCCACAGCTTTATCAGAGGAAAACTGAAGGTAAAAGAACAGGTTTTAAGGCTAAAGAGAGCGGATGGAAGCATCACTGAGACGGACGAAGAGATCTGCAAAGAATTGAACAAGGAGTTTCAGTCAGTATTTACAGTAGAAAATACCCCACCCCCTCAGATTACAGTGATAGAAGCTCAAGGGCCGGTATTAGAGAACATCAACCTTACAGCCACAGAGGTATGCAAAGCGCTGATGGATTTAGATGTTCATAAAGCTACAGGTCCTGATGACATATCCCCTCATGTGCTTAAAAAATGCGCAAACACAATATCAGTGGCACTAAGTATCATATTTAAGGAGTCACTGGAGTCGGGGGAGATTCCAAGATGCTGGAAACAAGCAAATGTGATACCTATCTTCAAAAAGGGAAGGAGGGATACGGCTCTGAACTATAGACCAGTTTCCTTGACCAGCATAGTTTGCAAAGTTATGGAGAAACTACTAAGGAAACATATCTCTCTTCACTTGGAATCCTTCAACTTTTTGTCAGTGAGGCAACATGGCTTCAGAGAAGGTAGATCAACAGTAACAAACTTATTAGAATTTTATGATGAGGTAAGCCAAATCTTACAGGAAAGAGAGGGCTGGGCAGATTGCATATTCCTAGACTTCCAGAAAGCGTTTGACACTGTTCCACATGGGAGACTTATTAGGAAGCTGCAATCAATGGCTAGAATAGGTGGAAATGTCTTGGAATGGATAAAAACTTACTTAGAAGGAAGGGAACAGAGGGTTAGAGTAAGACACTCAGTGTCTGAATGGAGAAGAGTTAGTAGTGGAGTTCCACAGGGTTCAGTTTTAGGGCCACTTTTGTTCCTTGTATATGTAAATGACCTACCAGAGTCTGTAAATTCATTCATGAATATGTTTGCAGATGATGCAAAGATTGTGAAGAAAGTAAAAAACGAGAACAATGGTAGAGAACTTCAGGAGGATCTAAATAATCTGCATGAGTGGTCAGAAAAGTGGCTAATGAAATTCAATACCTCAAAATGTAAGGTAATGAGAATGGGTACAAGTGCAAGAAGGCCCAAGCTTGACTACTCGGTGGCTGGAGTACAACTTCAAGAGACAGAAAATGAGAGAGATCTAGGAGTAAACATACTGGCAGATTTGTCTCCAGAAATACATATAAATGGCGTAGTAAGGGCAGCATATGCATTCTTATCAAATGTAAGGGTAGCCTTCAGGCACATGGACAAGGAAATGTTCAGAAATATTTATGTAACCTATGTGAGGCCAAAACTCGAATATGCAGCCCCCTTTTGGAATCTGCACTTGAAAAAGCACATAGCTAAGATGAAAAAGTTCAAAGACATGCCACGAAACTGGTGCCAGAAATACGCAATCTCGGTTATGATGAGAGGCTGAGGGAATTAGACTTGCCATCACTCGAAGCTAGAAGAGTAAGGGGGGATATGGTGACAGTCTTTAAATTCCTTCATGGTTATGATAGAGTGGATAGGGATCGATATTTCGATATGGCTGGCTCTAGAACTAGAGGTCATAGTTTGAAGCTTTGTAAGAAAACTTCTTTGCAGGATGTAAGGAAATACTTTTTTCAGTGTAAGAGTAGTTGATAATTGGAATTGGCTAAGCGAGGAGGTAGTTAATGCTATCTCAATCCATAGTTTTAAGGACAGGTACGATAAGTATCACTAAGTCTAAAATGGAACCGATCAGGAGACGGGAAGATACGAGCTTTGGGCTCTTTCCCGTAAACGCAATTAGGTAATCACACACACACACACGCACGCACGCACGCACACACACAGTTGATAATTGGAATTCGCTAAGCGAGGAGGTAGTTAATGCTATCTCAATCCATAGTTTTAAGGACAGGTATGATAAGTATTACTAAGTATAAAATGGAACCGATCAGGAGACGGGAAGATACGAGCTTTGGGCTCTTTCCCGTAAACACAATTAGGTAATCAATTATGTTTACCTCCACAATAACAGCATTTAGTGATATTTTTTTCCTTTGCCTTAATCCTATCTCCACATACCTTTTAGTAATGCCTTTTTCTGCAAAAGCAACAACGATATTCATTATGACATTTCCAAGCCATGTGACCCCACTTGCAACTCTTATAGCATAAAACAGGAGACTCATTATAAACAGCAACTCCTTGTATCCTAAGCATCTAACAAAGACCTTTTCTGGTACTATTCCTTTCATAAGTGCTATCAGCTGAGGCTGTGGCATTTTTACCCTATTATATTTAACTTCACGTCTCTTAACCCATATAATTCTATCATCAACCAACACATCCTCTGGATCAAGGTAAGTAGGATAAACAAACAAGATAATCTTACTACAATCCCCAAATGAATCGACAGGTTTTTCCATTACCACATCTTCAATACCTTCAGTTGTTAAAAACAAAACTGCATCATCATTGTTAACTGTAATAAAAGGAATATTTTTACCTTCTTTAAACAGTACTTCAAACTCTTGATAGCGTTTGCTAGTCTCACAGTCCATTTTACCTTATCATGAAAATCCATAATACTATTTTTTGAGTGGACCGACTCTCGATCGAGAATACTGTAAGGCGTTAGGAAGGGCATCCGGCCTTAACTTCCCAGCTGCACTTTGTCTTTGTCCATCCCCTTAGTAGGATATAATATGGACTTATAAGACGAGAATTTTTTTGAGTAATTTGACATAATAATAATAAGGGAAAAACTAATCCATCATAATGTGCTTAATGATTACATAATCATTAAACCATTAATCTTAAGTACTGTGCTCTACTGTGGGTTTCTTTGATCTGTTATTGAAGTTGTCACAGACTTCCCATATCGAACAATAATAATTATAATAATAATAATAATAATGAAAATGAGCCAGACAAATATTTATCGTAAATACAAAGGCATAACTTATGAGTCTCAACATTAGTGCTCATCTCCAGTCCCAGCTTAAAACTAAGGCTTAATATGAAAATCTAACCTTAGCAAGCCTTGTTACATTGAGTAAAATAGCTACGTTTAATTAATATATAATCTATTATTGCAAAAGAAAAGTATGAAAGTTTTATTTAATTACAATGAGGTATTTATTTTTTGTAATTACCATATGAGAGTCTTAGATGCCCAACCACACGTTGAGGCAAAACCTTCGTTCTCTAAATTATCACCTTAATCTCATTAATCTTTTAATAACGGATAAGTGAACGTATATTTTCCTTAAAGGATACTGTAGTTTATTTTTTCTTTTTCTTCTAGCATTTCTTCCTTATTCATATGAGGTCCTCAGCATTAAAATTCTAAATTCTTCATATTCTTGGTATCTAGTCTTGACAGCCGTCAAGTAGCTGGTGTTCCTGGGTCAAATAATTGAGTACATGGTATATAATCCAATGAGCGATAAAATAAATCTAGTTCCAGATAACACGGAGATTCTTCACTCAGTGAAAACTCAATATGGAATATCATTTAACACATATAAATCCTTACTCAGTAGACTCCAGGCGATAGCCCAGGACTACACCAAAAGATTTACACACTGATGAACTTCTGTAAAGACTAGATACCGAGGATACGAATAAATGGAGGATTCTGGTGCCACTGAAGAGAACAGATATGCCAGTACAATCCTATGAAGAAAATAAAAGAGTCCACGTATCAGTAATTTGATTTTACCTGCTATTAACATTGTGTGGCTATTTTGTCTTTAGTTGAAAAATATAACAATAAACATAATTATCATTATTGTTATTATTAGTTTTATGCGTGTCATTATCACACAGCACGTTTGTATAGAAAAAAAATAGCATTGCATACTTTATTTTTACAGAATTTTTGGCTTAAATTCCGATCTTTAATTCTACAATTTCTTTATCATTTCTGTGCAAATATACAGCACAATACATATTTACATGCTGTACTGTATCGTGTAGGATTTTTCCATGCTTAAAAGTGAGGAGAGTATGTTGATTGAAATGGTTTAGGGAGTATTTAGAGGAGCTAATGAATGGAGAGAGAGAGAGAGAGATACAATGAATTAGTAAAGAGGAGGTGAGGATAGATATTAGGAGGATAAAGAAAGAAAAAGCAGTTGGACCGTATGGTAACCCATTGGACACATGAAGATATTTAGGAGAGATGGCATCTGTGCCGGAGTAACCCAATAACAAAAGTAGCATATGCTAGGGGCCTAGCATTTTTTAGGGCCCAGCAGGCCTTCACTTATTGATTGCAAGCTATATTCTGATACTCGTCATCTCAGAATCTGGCAACGCTGTTGTTTACATGTTACTTACATACATTACAATATATCTGATATGATACAAAAAGAAGTTGAATACAGTATAGAAAATCCAAGATGAACAAGCATTATTATGCATGGTCTGTATCAATTATCATTCAGGAAGTGTAAATACTTGCATGAGTAACTCTACTAAAATGTGTCTCAGTCAGGAGCAGCAGTCAGGGTAACTTCATATTGAGAAGTTAAATCTCCTCCTATATCCAGCATTATATGTCTCCTATGTTTCTGAAATTATGATGATGTTATTATAAGTTCTGTCATCTTCGTTCATGGGCACCATTTGTGTACATAGGATTGTAGCAAAACATTTTTTTTAATGATTGTGACACCAGGATGGAAAAGAAAATAAATCGACCCTCATCGGGCCTGGGCACGAAGAAAATATAAAGAGAAAGAGATGGGGAGTATTGTGACTTGTCAGATGTGAAGTGATAATAAGACATGTGTAACGAATATCCAAGAATATTTGGTGTTGATGTAGGCATAGAAAAAGATGTGTAACTGAAGGAACACTTAACATCGAACTGTCCTGGACAGTCTTATTTAAATCCACAAGACCATGCAGCTGTAGCATTGCAACTGGCACATGAGTATTACTTTGTGTTATGTACATGGGTATGTCTTTGCCTTAGAAAATATATTCATGACTAGTAAATGCTCGTCCTTGGATTATCTTCAAACAAACATCTTCTACCTCTTAGACATATTAACAGCCTCGCCTCATATTACATTTCGTTTGTCCAAAACCTTGATCACTTAGCCTCATACTTTTTAACTGCATGAGTATTAGGCTACAAAACTCCATTAGAGACGATTTCCTTCCTATAACCTCATTGTCTTATATAATAGTTTTTACTTATGGTCACTTTTCATTATTTTACCTTGCTCTTTTACCTTATATAATATAGCCACATAACTATGAAGAAGAGGAAAAAATCGGGGTCCTCAAAATGGGTCCTAACAAATAACACATTATGAATCAATAATTTCATTCAAGTTTAATTTCACCGTATATGTATAGACTGATGAGTGACATAAAAATGTGGTTAGTAATGAGAAGATAGAGTGGATATTTCGCCATTTTGACATGGTATGATCCAGTTCATGATTCCTTGTTGTTCCTGATTTTTGATAGTCCAAACCACTTCAGGAATATACAAGTTCGGATTAGACTGCAAGAGTCAACAACTGGTTAGTTTTCGTAAGCAACGAAACACAATTTTCAAAGCATTGTTCCTAGTTCATTGTTGAGTGCATATTATTTACATGTGTTCATAACTGCAGCTGTTACATAAAAGGATTAAAAAGACACTAAAAGAAGATTAAAGACGGACTTAAGAGCATCATGGGATAAAGCAGATAGAACAACCTCACTCAAATGAGTATAGAACATAAACTTCTGCATGAAATAAACATTTCCAGTACAGTAATCCCTCGCTCTTACACGGTTCACCTATCGTGGATTCACTATATCGCAGATTTTTTTGCCCCCTCACCCCCAAAAAAATAATTTTTAAAGATTATTGTGACACCAGGATAGGCTAAAAAAATTATGAAATAGAACAGCCTTTATCAGGCTGTAAAGAGAAACAGAGATGGAGAGTGTAATGACCTGTCGGATGTGAGGGGATTATAAAAGATGTATAATGAATATCCAGCTCTCTGCTGGGTTTTAATATACCTCTGCATTACTTTCATGATGTCTATTCCAATAATTCTCCTTAGATCTTATTATTATTATTATTGTTATTATTATTATTATTATTCTTGGCAACAATAATTTTCCTTTGATGATGATTGTGGAGATTATTATTATTATTATTATTATTATTATTATTATTATTATTATTATTAAGGGCTCATCATTGTTTGTACATCTGTTGGTTTATTTACTTTAATAACTGTGTACAGTGCCCCTCCCTAGTTGGCTGGGACAAAGAGTGTGTGGGGGGTTGGGTAGAATAGAATGTTGGAGAGAGAGAGAGAGAGACATCTTTAATTAACACTTTTTCATTCAACCAAAACTACATTATTTATTGTAAAAATAATGGTTTAATTACAAATTCGTAATAATAATGATATTAATAATTATAATAATAATAATAATAATTTCCACAATCATCATCAAAGGAAAATTGTTAAAAATAAAAATAATAATAATAATAATAATAATAATGATAATATCTAAGGACAATTTTTGGAATAGACATCATGAAAGTAATGCAGAGGTATATTAAAACCCAGCAGAGAGCTGGATATTCATTAAACAAATTTTATAATCCCTTCACATCTGACAGGTCATTACAATGGTGATAATTAATAGTTTTAAAAATTCATGATCAAACCAGAACTCGTAATGGGTAATGGATTTAAGCTTGATAAATTTAGGTTCAGAAGGGAAGTTGGTGAAAATTGGCTTGGTAATACCGTAGATTCCTAGTAGGATATATATATATATATATATATATATATATATATAATGATGATGATGATGATCTTTTCTTATCGTAATCCTCTTTGTACTCGTGGAAGAAGTGTGGGGGGGGGAAAAAAATTTAGGTGTTCCTACTTCGCGGAAATTCACCTATCGCGGCCGGTTTCGGAACCGAACCCCCGCAATAAACGAGGGGTTACTGTATTTAGCTCTTGCTATATATAATGTAATTTTTAAATGATTTTGCTGTTTTACATTTGAAAATGATACTTATATGTAGGCAATACTATCACTGAAGTGTCGGACATACTTGCCATATTATCCTTGTATGGTAAATAAAAAAACTATCACCTTACAGTGCAAATTAATAAATATTTGTGTATTTTGTTCAATTCCTTACCTCTTCATTGCATATGCTACAGGCCCCGCACTAGTTTAATCTGACCCTGAATGGCAATAGTGTGATTACCTAATTGTGTTTATGGGAAAGAGCCCAAAGCTCGTATCTTCCCGTCTCCTGATCGGTTCCATTTTATACTTAGTGATACTTATCATACCTGTCCTTAAAACTATGGATTGAGATAGCATTAACTACCTCCTCGCTTAGCCAATTCCAATTATCAACTACTCTTACACTGAAAAAGTATTTCCTTACATCCTGCGAAGAAGTTTTCTTACGAAGCTTCAAACTATGACCTCTAGTTCTAGAGCCAGCCATATCAAACAGACTTGGGAGGTGAGAGGATGTTGCCTGAGAAGTGAAGAAAAAGTATATTTGTACCAATTTTTAAGAATTGTGTAGATGTGCAGAGATGCAGCAATCACAGGGGCATGAAGTTGATTAGTCACAGCATGAAAATATGGGAAAGGGCACTATAAGCTAGACTGAGATGAGCTGTGAGGATTTGTAAACAGCTGTATGGTTTATGCCAGGAAAGATCACTACAGATGCAGTTTTTGCTTTGAGAATGCTGATGGAGAAGTATTAAGAAGGCAACAAGAGGTTGCATTGTGTTTGTAGAATTATAGATGGTGTATAGCAGCTGTTGAGAGAGTTGGGGTATTACAGGAGGAAGAAAGGAGTAGCAGAAGAGTATGTAAAGGCAGTGCAGGATGTATATGAGGACAGTATGACAGTATCAAGGTGTGCAGCAGGATTGATGGTATGGTTCAAGTAGGGATGGAAATGGATCAAGGATCGAGCCTGAGACCTTTTTTATTTGCAATGGTGAAGGACAAGACCAGACAGGAGTCGTCGCTGTCTGTGATGTTTGTAGATTACATGATGGTCTGTAGCAAGAGCAAGGAACAAAATGAAGTGAACCTGGAGAAGAGATAGCAGTATATTTTCTCACTTTTTTAATGCACTCACTTCCTCATTCCACCATTTACTACCTTTCCTTTTAATTCCACCTGTTAAGTCTCCTCCCACACTTTGCCTCTGCACACTTCATAACTTTCTCATTGAAACAACTTTCTTCTTCCACTCTCTCCTCCGCTTTATTTTTCATTAAATTCCACATATTCCTCAGATTAGCCTTATACTTGCAGTCTTTCTTTTTCTTATTCAGTTCAGTTACTTTTAGTGCCTCTCTTCCACTCTCGTTTCTCCTCTTCCTCCACTTTTCTCCCAATCTCACTCTACATTCCACTAATTAATTATCAGATATTCCACCACTAGTTCGTCTCAGTACATTTACATCCAATACTCTTCTAATCACCACCACAGCATAATCCATTAATGCTCTGTCAACTACTAGTTATTCATGCCAGAGAGAAATTCAATAATGAATGTAAGAGAGCTAAGGAAGGAGTGGAGAGACAAATGCTAGAATAGGTATAGGAGGATAAAAAGTATAAATACCTGGCAGACTTATAAACGAGCAAGAAATTATTACCTAACTAAAAGAAAGAGAGACAGAGAGGGATATTACTTGGAAGTCTAAAAAATATCTCAAACTTTTCCACAGCTTTGTCAGAGGAAAATTGAAAATCACAAAACAAGTTTTCAAGTTAAGGAGGGCAGATGGAAGCATCACTGAGACATGAAGAGATCTAAGAAGAGTTGAACAAGGATTTTCAATCAGTATTTACAGTAGAAAATACTCCACCCCTCCAGATTGCAGAAAAAGAGAGATCATGGGCCAGTATTAAAGAACATCATCTTTTCAGCTACAGAGGTATGCAAAGTGTTGATGGAGTTAGATATCCATAAAGCTATGGGTCCTGATGACACCTCCTCTTGTGTGCTCAAGAAATTCACTATGCCAATAATGGTGACGCTATACATCATATTTGAAAAGTCGCTGGAATCTGAGGAGATTCCAAGATGCTGGAAACAAGTGAACGTTGTTCCTATCTTCAAAAAGGGAAGTAGAGATACAGTTCTAACCTATAGGCTTGTTTTCCTTGACCAGCATAGTTTGCAAAGTTATGGAGAGACTACTAAGAAAACGCACATCTTCACTTGGAATCATGCAACTTTTTGTCGGTGAGACAATATGGCTTCAGGAAGGCAGATCTACAGTAAGAAACGTTTTTTAATTTACCGAATCTTACAAGAAAGAGAGGGCTGGGGAGATTGCATATTCTTAGATTTTCAGAAGGCATTTGATACGGTTCCACATGGGAGACTTATTAGGAAGCTTCAAGTAATGGCAAGAATAGGTGGAAATGCCTTGGAATGGCTAAAAACTTAAAAGGTTGGGAACAAAGGGTTAGAGTAAGACACTTAATGTCTGACTGGAGAAGAATTAGTAGTGGGGTTCCACAGGGTTCAGTCTTAGGGTCATTTTAGTTCCTTGTGTGTATAAATAAGCTACCAGAGTCTGTAAATTCATTTTTGAATATGTCTGCAGATGTTGAAAAGATTGTGAAATAACTAAAAGACGAGAGCAATGTTAGAGAACTTCAGGAAGATCTAAATAGTCTGCATGAGTGGTCAGAAAGCTGGCTAATGAAACTCAATACTTCAGTATGTAAGGTGATGAGAATGGGTCCAAGTACAAGAAAACCCGAGCTTGGGTACTCAGTAGCAAGTGTAGAACTTCAAGAGACAGAGAATGAGAGGCTAGGAGTAAACATACTGACTGATTTTGTCTCCAGACATATGCTTTCTTAGCAATTGTAAGGGTAGCCTTCAGATACATGGGCAATGAAAGGGCCAGAAATATTTATGTAAATTATGCGAGGACAAAGCTTGAATATCCAGCACCCTTTTGGAATCTGCACTTGAAAAAGTATATAAATAAGCAAGAAAAGGTTCAAAGACAAGCTACAAAACTGGTGCCAGAAATACGATATTTCCGTTATGAGGAGAGGCTGAGGGAATTAGTGTAACCATCACTCAAAGCTAAAAGAATGAAGGGGGATATGGTGTCGATTTTTAAATTCCTTCATGGTATTGACAGAATGGATTAGGGATCGATATTTTGAAATGGCTGGCTCTAAGAGTAGAGGTCATAGTTTGAAGCATTGTAAGAAAACTTTTTTGTAGGTTGTAAGTACTTTTTTAGTGTAAGAATTGTTGATTGGAATTCGCTAAATGAGGAGGTTGTTAATTCATAGTTTTAAAGACAAATATGATAAGTATCGAGTATAAAATGGAACTGACCAGAAGGAGAGTTATGAGCAAAGGGCTTTTTCCCGTAAGCACAATTAGGAAATTACATAAAAAAGTTGGTTGTTCCCCATCAATTTGTAATCCAAATTCTCTTCTCTTCCCCTGCCATTAATGTTTCTTTTATAGTGAGTGGAATGCAGAAGTAATGTTATACTGTCCTACTTAAAACTCTTATTTTTCTCTAATTACCACCAGGCATCAGTTTATTTTCTTTATCTGTTTTCCATCTTATTTCTGAACTTAAGAATTCCATAAGACATACAACATATCTTTGATCTTGCAGTTTCTTTTCTGTCAAAGTGGTAAGTTCTAATTCATTTTTAATACGAACATTTGAAAAGTATTTAGTTTCCTCATAACTCCGTTTAAATATGGTAATATTTTTACATCAATTCACAGATATCACTTGTGCAGTTTTTCACAAAGGATAATAAAACAAACCATTATAAAGTTATTTTGTTGAAATTTTGATAAATAACAGTACTGTCTTTAATTCTAGTGCATGTATGCAATACAAATGATTACAAAATATCACAGTCACATATGTGTCAAAATTAGTATAAGAAAAGCAAATAAAAAATAAAAGTTTAAAACATACAAATAAACTATGTACACAGTTTAGTGCTCCATACAGTTGATGCGTGCATAGCATTGTGTTGTTTCCTCTCTTAAATTAACATCAATTGAAAAATTATGACATTCCACAATCCTCATTTTTTATATCTCAAATATTCCTCCAAAAACGCCTAATATTTTTCTGATCATAGAGTACATTCTCTGTGTCTCATTGTATTCAACTTTAATACACTTTTTTAAGTTATTCGTAAACTATAAATGCTTCAGTGAACGTCAACTAGGAAATTATTGCAAATTACAAATAAACTTTTTTTTTTTTTTTTTAAATAAAAGCACGCCAAGAACATACCTTCATCAAGGTATTTTAGAAGAAAGTCAACATTACTACATATACTGTTGATCTTATATTAGGTTCCATATATTCCTATAAGTATTCCAGATTTAGCTACACACACTCCTTCAAATAAATTAACCACACACATTCTACCCATAACCTTCTCTTAAGCATACTGTTCTGGTAACATGGGCAATGGCAGTGCACTACTATTTGGTCCCAAATTAATTGCTTTAAAGATGTCCCATATATGAAATTTTACTCAGCAATTTTATTAAAAGTGTGATTTTTATTGTAAATTATGTACCAAAATATTGTATACCGAGATCCTTAAATTCTAAAATGGTAATTTATACAGAATTTCCTTTCCACATTGTCAACTGAAATAATCCCACAATTAATTTCTATTAGGAAAACTTATATTACGCCCATAGAACAAGAACAGTGTAAGGAAAGGTTCATCAGAAGCTATTTCACCAACCATCCCAATCTCATTTTAACAAAAAGAGAACTTAATAATAACAGTACAAAACGTGACTAGCAATACAGCAGTGATGAATTTAAATTACAGCCTCATGTTAATTACAAGTATTCTTGAATACAAGCGGAGTGATAATCATCATACATTATAAATATACATCAGTAGAGCAGTATGTATCTAGTTATTAATAGACAATGAAAACTGTTGTAGTCTCAAGCATCTTCACTTAATAAAAGGCCTTCCCCCTTTTTAAGAGGCAAGAGGTCTTATTATTTACTTTGACATAAAAAAAAAAAAAAAAAAAAAAAAAAAAAAAAAAAAAAAAGTCTGTTCATGCAATATGCATATAATATAAATTGCATTAAATATAGGAATACTGACAAAAAACGGTAATAATTCAGTACTAATTTTCTGTTAATTTTGTTATTACAGTAGAGAAAGGAGTGAGACTGCACTTCGTTTCTAACGTCCCAGAGAAGGAAGAATAATATACAGACGTAAAAATGAAGGTGAGTAAAGTGATTGTTACCATTATTCCTCATGTATAAATATAGTTACAATAAAGTTTAAAAACAAAAGCTGACAACTACCACATTCTTTTTAATGTTTTCTTTACTAGACTTTCTGGCAATTATCTGTGTTTCCATGCATTCACTTGAGAGGATATCTATAAGGGTGGTTATGCTGCATCCTCAATGAGTCTTTTGTGGAAAATAGTTGGCACCAATTGTTCTAGCCTTATGTTCGGTGAAGTAATCCATTTTACAGGTGTGGTCCAGTGAGCCCCCCGTTTGCTGAGATTTCTAATAAATGTTTTCCTTCACATACTTTCTAGCTCAAGAAACCCAGGTTCTTGTCCTATCCTCACTTTGTTCTCATAGGATTTGGTTGCTCACATTTGTGTTCCTGAGGCCAAGTAAGTCATACTTCAGCTGTGCATGTATAAATATATAAAAACTGTACTACTTCTCAAGGCATAACTCTTAACATATTTCCTTTGGGAAGTATTGTATAGCGAATTTTTATTAGAAACAAGGATTCACCCACTGGTCCACATGACACACATTCCCCTCGAGGATATTCTGTTTTAATACTAAGGTAGGAAGGAGCTAGTCTGTGACATTAGGGAAAGACTGTTTTATGCATAGCCCCAATATTTAGTTTGAGAAAGCAGGAACAAATACTCTAGTATAGTAGACCTAGAGTGGCAGCATCTGCGTCGTAGGTTCATACATCGGAGCTGCAGATCGAAAGAGGAAGCCAGCAATCAGAAGAGTAGTAGCTTAAGAGACCAAACTGCCACATTCAACCCCAAAACACAACACCGAATATAATTTTTCTACGCTGAGAAATATATCTCCAGCAGTCATTTCTCAAAGACTTCTTCTAGCAGGAGACATCTTGAGCAACCCAGGACCCCTACTTACGCATATGTCCAACATGCTCCACACCCACCACTTTGAGCCGACTAACTAAAGGTATGTTTTACGGAAACTTGTGTTGAAATTGGACCCCCCGCCCCACCCCACCCACCCCACCCCTTTTTTTTTTAACTACCCTCATCAATAAGGGCCTGGGCACTTGAAAACATTAAGACGAAGAAAAAGAAAAATGTTATGGATAAAGCAGAGATGAGGTAATGATGTGCAAAGGAAAAGGACAGACTGAAAAAATAGTCAAAGTACTGAGGACCTAGAGATGTAGAGGATAAGGCCTTGAGATTATGATAGATCTGCTTTTTGAAAGAAGATAGGTCATAAGAACTTGGAAAGTCAAAAGGAGGAAGAGAGTCCCAGAGTCTGGAGGTAGATAGGAAGAAGCAGTCACTGCACCGACCAGTCCTTGAGTACAAATCTCCACACAGTACCTGTGAGACAAGGCTGCTTGGCGAGTGTTACGTGGCCTCGGCAGTGGGGGAGGGATGCAACTCGCCAACTAATCAGAGCAGCAATGGAAGTAGTAGCAATAGAAAAGAGAAAGGGAAGATACCTTACAACTTAGAGGGAGAGAATCCAGATTAGAAGTAAGAGAAGGATCATTAATAAGTCTGACTGCCTTAGATTCAACCCTATCAAGGAGATAAGTATAAGAAGAAGCACCCCAGATGCGTGAGCAGTATTCTAAGCAGGGACGGATCAGACCTTTATAGATTTTAAGTAACTGTAACGAGGAAAAATAATGAAAACGAAACAGAACCTCCATATTTTGGCTGCAGAATTAGAAATTTGGATTGTGTGATTCCTTCTAGACAAGTTAGAAACTATATGGATTCCTAATATGTTGATAGAATTAAGAAGGTTAATTTCGTTAGTTTCAAAGACAATAGGGCTATCAGGAGGAGAAGATAAAGAGATAGCCAGAAATTGTGTCTTGGAGGCATTGAAATTAACTAAATTTTGGGTGTCCCACTCAGATACCCTCCGCAAATCGGAGTTGAGAGTGGAAGAAGGAGATACGAGACTGATTACAAGTAGCAGATGAAGGTTGTGAAGAAAAGGCAAAGGAAAAGTGAAGGGTAGAATCATCAGCAAAGGCGTGAAGAAGAGAGGAAAATGGGGAGTGTAGATCATTGATGAAGAGAATGTACAGAGTAGGTGAAAGAACAGATCCTGTAAAGCAGTAGTAAAAGGACAGTCTCTCTATTATTATAACTATCCTATACGAGTGTATTGTCAGAACCATGTTATATAGCTGAGGTAAAGAAGCAGTCGTAAGATATTGGTGATAATTACCTATAACATCCAGAATCGTGAACTGCAATCCAAATATATTGGATATAAACAATGTTATCAACATCCTGGCTCTATTTTGGAAATGGAACCAAATCCAGTATTGAACACTGAAGCTGATGACCCTCCAGGAGGCAGCTTTTGCTGATGTCTTTAGGTACCCTGTTTACCACTTGCAAACTCATTGGATATCGAGGGTTTTTAGGCTGTTTCTTCCAAGGAGAAAAACCTTTATGCGACAGTTAGTGAGGTAAGTACTGCTAGATTGTGTGAACTTGTTGGACAAGAACTATGGATTACGCTAAAATGCTATAATAGTTAAACCTTTGAGAAGTATTACTGCCGATTTTCTGTCTATCAGGAAAATGTATTTTTTCATTTGAATCGGCCATTTGGAAAGGTACTAGTTTTAAACATAACCCCTAATGACAAGAGGGCTTAGTGTGATAAAAATGGAATCGACTGATGATCAGAGATCTGGATCTGCTAAAGTTGCTAAAATAGGACAATGAAGGTTCTTTGCTATTAGCCTTTGCAAAACGTTTTTGAGGTGACCGATTTCAGTGAAATAGAGGAGGGCCTTAATGAGTTAGACTAACCTTTTGAAAGCGTCTTGGGTCTCTACAAATTTACTTCAAGACTTAAGGTAGCCATTAGTTGTTTCAGAGTAGTTTTTAACTGCCATTTGCTTTTCCTTCTTCTATTCTTGTTATTGACAAGGTTCATTACACCTATTGCCATTATAATCACACCTTTTACCGGTTCATTAAATGTATTGGATACTAACCATACAAGTGATGTTTGTCATAGTGATTTGAGTATCTCCAAATGTAGCCAAACTGATGAGGCAAAGCACTTAATACACAAATAAAGAATAAAATATTAGAACAACAAATATTATATTGGAATAATTATCTGAATATGCTTGACCAAGCAAACACCAAGTAACTTTACAAAACATTAAATAGCATTACGCAATCCAACAGTAACACAACAAAATCACATGCTGCCATCATAACAGCAGACACTATACTGTACCCTCAAACAAACAACAGGCATATACCCTTATCAATCATTTCTCTCTTTTAGCTCTACCCCTACCATGACAACCAACACATCATCAGATGTAAGAGACAACTCCTTACAGATCCAGACTATGCACCTTTCACCATCATGAACACGCTCCAGAACTCGTCTGCCTGTGGTCCTGACAATATAAGCAACATACACCTTAGACAACTGAAATTACAAATATACAAGCTCTCTCATATGTCAAACCACAGCTACTCAAACTACACATATACCAACATCTGGAGGCATGGTGTCATTATCGCATGCCCTAAACCCATAAAAAATCCTACACAAACCTCTTCTCATTATCCCTTTACTTTAAACTCCCTCCAGTCACAGAACGATTAATACTGCAACAAATATCATCTCTCGTTCCATAATCCGTCACTGCAATGTTTTAAGGTCATCACACTCTACACACACCGTTCTCACAGACCTGACACAAATTTTTTCTTGATGTCATCAAGTAAGTTAGGCCATCGCATAGGAGACTGCTTGTCACATTAGACATACATAAAGCCTTTGGTGCCATCCCCTCGCAAATAAAATTTTTAACACAAACATTTACAATAACACAAAAAGGTGGTTGGCCAACTACCTAGTAAGCAAGCATCCACATGTTTCATTTGCCAGTCAGTCATTAAATATTAGAAATATTACAAACAAAAAGTCCCTCAAAGATCCATCTTACCACCCACACTCTTTAACCAATACATGCACAATCCACACTTACCCCAATTACACATTGCTTCCTACCAGATGACATAACAATCACAAGTTTACATCAAAGCATAAACTGCTGCAAACCTCCACCAGTCCTACCACAACATATTAAACAAATAGTTTACCAAAAACGGATAAATTAGTCCCAGCCAAACCTTCAATTACTCTCCTCACAAACTGGACAGCAGAATACACATTCCACACCTCGGCATACAAAGCCCTTCAACACACACACACGACTAAAATCTTTGGTAAAACATATTATATATCAGTGTCATTTAAGCATGTCACACACGTTAAACACAAACTGACACCAAAAGTTAATGCCTTCAGGTCACTTGACACTACAACATTCAGATGCAACAAAATGGCCACTACAACATTACACAAAAATACACTCAGTGATGGAATATGCATGCCCTGATTGGGCTTCTGACTGCACATAAACACACCACAACACCCTACAGACTATACAAAACAAAGCACTAAAAATTCTGACAGGCTGTACAGCTACTATGCCTACAGCCCACATACACCACAAAACCCAAGTCCTCAAAGTAAAAGACCATCTTGACATGAAAAGCAATAAATATTTACTGTAGCCTCCATGAACAAATTCCACCAACTACGCTAGATAGCATATCCCAAACATTCACAATGGAACATTAAGTTTTTGAATTCTTATGGAATTATGGATTTACAACACATGTCCAATGAGCCTATAAAATGGATCACTCCGTATATTCACAGTTGATTTGGAGTTCAGTGGGGTCATCCCTGTAATGATGCTTTTAATAGGTTACATGGAAACATAAGAAACAATACAGTATATACTATTCATACTTGTAAGCTCTTGGTCATTAGTTGGTTTATATCTATTATTGTATGTTGGAAAACAAAATTCTTCATTATCACACAATTTTTGCATATCTTTCCAACAGTTCCCACTATTCTGCTACATAACTCTAGTTATGTCTGCTGATGTACACATGGATTTAAAGCAGATATTTCATGATCATTTTTCTGGGAGCTTTTAACAAGCCTCATATGTTCCTGCACCAATCTAAATTTTCAGACGTGAACTGTAGTTTTTAAACAGAGCACAATATACAATATGAAACTATGACTTGCTAATGAATTCATTTAGCCTGATGAGTTACCATCAAAAACTTGATAAAGTAGTTAATGACTAAAAAAAATGAACAATTATATAACTAATTACATTTTCATCACATCCTTATTAAAAAAATTTAGTGTACATTTAATATTTTCTTTCCAAAGCACCTCTAACTAAAAAATATTTTGCATACTTTTTCAGGTCAAACTGTAATGGAGACTAATGGGAAAAAGTAACTTCTCTGAAAGGCAATTCTGATACAGGTGGTTCTGTACATGTGTGCAGATACACTTATCATAAATAAATTGGTATAAATGGACTTACAAAATCATATTAGACATACAAATATTTTCTTTTTACATCGACTCATCATAAAGCAATAATGATTAAATACTCTTCAATTTTTACTGTATATAAATGTCAATATTACAGAGCACTGGAGAAAAAGATCCATTAACATTTCAAAATGGAAACCAAATTAGGGTCCCACATTGAAAGTTTTTTAAATAATGATGCTAATTGATGAGAATATCTGTTACACTCTTATTTGCAAAACTTAAATAATAAAATAAAAAAAAATGCTCAAGTGCAACCCAAAGATGATAATTCAAAGACAATTAATGCTGCATTACACACACAATTACTTTGCATTACACATAGACACGAATTTCTAAGTGCACATTTAATAATATTCAAAATAAAGTTCGTCACAGTAACAAAAAAAAAAAAAAATTGGTATTAGTCACCCCATTGCTTACTTGAGTAATTCCTTCCACTACTATCCGTAGAAGTAATAATTTTAATTTTTTACCTCACACATATGGTAAAGTTTTTCAATTACAATAATAAAAGCTAAAGAAATATAAGCAATATAAGTGATGCGTACATCCTTTTTCAGAAAACCATTATCTGAATGTTTGTTTCGTTTTCGTCATTACATTTCCTCTTTGCGGTTACTTAAAGTTTACAAAGGTCTTATCCGTCCCTGCTTAGAATACTGCTCACACATCTGGGGTGCTTCTACTTCTACTTATCTTCTTGATAGGGTTGAATCTAAGGCAGTCAGACTCAATAATCCTTCTCTTCTAATATTTCTCTCTTCACCGTAAGGTATCTTCCCTTTCGCTTTTCTATTGCTACTATTTCCATTGCTGCTCTGATGAGTTGGTGAGTTGCATCCCTCCCCCACTGCCGAGGCTGCGTAACACTCGCCAAGCGGCCTCATCTCACAGGTACTGTGTGGAGATTTGTACTGCGAGGATTGGTCGGTGCAGCAACTGCTTCTTCCCATCTACCTCCAGACTCTGGAACCCTTTTTCCTCCTTCTGTCTTTTCTAATTCTTATGACCTTTCATCTTTCAAAAAGCAGATCTATCATCATCTCAGAGCCTAGTCCTCCATATATCTGGGTCCTCTGTACTTTGACTGTTTTTTCTGCCTGTCGTTTTCCTTTGTGTGAATTACTTCATCTCTGCCTTGTCCTTAACCTTTTTCTTTTCCTTCGTCTTGGTATTTTCTCATGCCCGGGCCTTTATTGATGAGGGCAGTTTCTGCCTGTCCCGGTGTCACACATAAAAAAAAAATACGTTTCAATGCACAATTATCTCTCATATTAAAACTGTTAACACTTACCAAGAGCCTCATTTCTTCATATTAAAACTGTTAACACTTATGAAGAGCCTCATTTCTTCATATTAAAACTGTTAACACTTACCAAGAGCCTCATGTCTTCATATTAAAACTGTTAATACTTACCAAGAGCCTCATTTCTTCTGTTTAGGAATATTTCATAGCATGAGATGATAATTTTGACAATGAAGGTTGCCTTTAGTGTGGATGGGATGAAATGGCGAGAAAAGCGGTACTTTAGGTAAAAATGAATCATTAACTTGAACCTTCTGACGACTTGCAAGAACAATTATCTTCGTCATCTTCATATGACGATTGGTTGCATTTGAAGGAGGTAGAAAGTCGGGTCCTTAGGGGGTTGATGGCTGAGGACTATCAGGAGTGGAAGAAAACTTCACAGTTACAGATTTCTGTGTAAGAACTATAGTTATTAGAAGAAGTTTCCTCTATCTCTTGGCTGCATCAAAGTTTAGTTGTAGTGGATAAAGGCTAACTGTGATTCCTCAGGATAAACATATGCTCCATCGAAGGATCCGACTCCTTCACAAGTTCATATAATTCTTGGTCCTTCTGGAACCCTCAAGCATCTTCTTCTTCTTCGTCTACATCTTTTCCCACTTTTATGTGGGGTCGATGTTTCTGTCCAGTGTTCTCCATTTGTTTCTGTCCCATACCTCATCACCCAACAAACCTTTAGACCTCAGGTCGTCATTGATGCAATCCATCCACCTACGCTTTGGTCTCCCCCTCCTTCTCCTACCCTGTATATCCATTTCCATCACCCTCCTCCCAACATATTGTTCATCCCTTCTAACGACATGACCATACCATCTTAGTCTACTTTCTTGTATCTTATCTGATATTTCTCTAACTTTTGAGGTACCTCTAATTACCTCGTTTCTGATCTTATCGCTTCTTGTCACCCCACACATCCATCTCAACATCCTTATCTCTGCCACATACATTCAATTTCCTCAGATTCTTCAGCCTCCTATTCTGCCAATGATTGCACCATTTCCTCATTGTCAGCATCAGTAAGGATTTTTTGTTGAGCATCAATGTGATTTTCAATGTCTTCCTCAATCATGTTAGTCCTTCCCAACCAACTTCTCTGGCTACTTACAAAATTTTCCTGACTTCAACATCAATTGTAGCGAAGCATTTGAAGTCATTTAGTGCTTCACTCCATAATGCCTTCCAGGAGGCACAGATTGTCTTGATCCTTAGGGAGCTTATGGCCTCAGCAATAAGTTCCACTGCAACTGGGACTGTGCAGTTCTTCCACACTTATCTTGTGCTGCTCTCTGGGTGAGTATCAAGCGCAGCACAAATACTGGCAAAGGTATGGCCAGTGTATGTTGCCTTCACACACTTAATGATGCCTCGAGTAAGCAGCTGCAACAGTGACATTGTATTTGGAGGACGAACAGAACTTCAACGATTTCATCTTCATGCATAACCACTTTGGGATGGAAGGACTGCATAGTAGTTCCTTCTTCTTGAAGTATTTTTTGACTTCATGTGTAATGAAGTGACGGAACCATCTACGAAAGAAAATATCCCTCACCTGAACCTTCTCATTATACTGCCAGAACACCAGCAACAGATGCTTATTTTTATCTTAAAGCACTCGTCGATTTTTGCACCTTGTACACAACTGATCATATGCCTCCAGCAGTGCTACATCGCACCCAAGTTATAGGTCTTATAACCTGAGGCCTGCTTGGCATCCTTATGAATATGTGCAACTTTGCAGTTTCTTTCAGGAAAGGCCTGTTTCATTAAAGTTGAAAACTTGTTTTGGAAGCCTTTCTCCAAGACTATTATTTTGAGATGATCAAATGATACCTTTACTACCTATGTGTTAGCCAACTTTGCTTCTCCTGGAGATTTTAAAATATTTCAGATTATGGCGCTTTATAAAACTATGCAACCATCCTTTGCGAACTTAAAACTCCTTTGCAATGTGCTGGCATCCCAACTGAATTTTCTTACACATTAAGTGCTTTTCATGCAAGGTCTATCTGTCAAGAAGGACATGCTCTAGCACCATATTTTCTAACCACTTGTTTAATGCTTTTTCACTTTTCATAACCATTATGTCATGAACATGAGAAATCACTTTTGATATTGCTGACAAACCACTTAACATTACTACAGATGTCTTTTTCTCTTTGCTTTATTAAGCAAATGCTTGACTCACTATTCCCCAAATTTTGCTCCACATCAAATTTTGATATCGCTTGCAACTGGTCTAAAACTTCTAATTTTTGCTTTAAACTTAACATTACTCTGGCATACTAGGGTTTTTCATCACTGCCCTTAGCACTTAATTTTTTGATAATATTTCATGAAGATAAATGTACGTGGCACAATTCACGAATGCAATGAACGAGTGTAAAATAAAAGATTAACAGGTGGCATTTTTACATTCTCTTTACACTCTCAGTTGTCATGCTGCTCGTTGTGTGCAAAATTCAAACTCCGAGCTTCCAGCTCATTACACTGCAGTTTTGAAGATTTCCTGATTATATTTATTAATTAAAGTTTTCATTTGTGTATGGTTGAAAATATGTATGTGTATTTCACGTAAGCATTGGGATGACTGTATTTATCATGGGAAAAAAAAAAAAAAAAAAAAAAAGGCAAGATCAAAATCTACACAGCATGGTAAATCCATGAGACATATTTATCCTAAAAAGTACTTCATACATACAGTAGTTGGAAAACCCATATCCTGTAAAATTATGGTAACATAGCACAAATACTGACTGCAACTACTACTGCTTCAAGCAATACAATTCAATTTCTCTTAAAAGTAAATGCTCATGCACAAAACTCTATAAATAAAAAAAAAAGTGACATACAAGGAAATGGCAGTGATTGTAAAAACACATTTTTTTGCATTGAAATACATGTTTGCAATTCCACACAATACATATGTTCTTGCATTTTCAATGCAGAAGTGTTATGTAATTATTAAACAATCCACCCTGCATGTGAAGCTAATATCAGTGAAATTCACAAAAATGTGTAACCCTCTATAATCTGAGATCAATAAAATGTCACCTGGGAAATATAATTAGTATGCAAACACTGTACAGTAGTAACTGATGTGTTACTCTAGTACAATCAGTAGTACTTAAATCATGAAGTTATCTTGAAGCCCAACAATATTATAATGCTCTCATGATATTGATGTATTTTCCAGAACCTATTTGTCAGTTTTTAACTAATATTCATATATACAAAAAAATGAAGCTAATTGCAAAATGCATAAACTTGATATCTTGCAATGCAGATTATACAACTACTTCAGAGACTGTGTATAGCTACTTAATTAAAAAACAAACAAAAAATAGTATTACTAAGTTGATTGACATGAAGATGCCTCAGTAGAAAATTGTCAACCAAGTCTTATTTCTATACCAACACCATGATAGTAAGCTCTATAAAGTAGTGAGATGACGAAGCAATATGCTGGGAAGAGAAATTCCTTAAGACTGGAATAAAAGTTATAATTACTGCATTTTGAGTTCAAGGAGTAATACACACACGCTTGTATACATACATAAAGAGTTTAGTATTTGTTGTCAAATCATCACTTCAGGTCTTTACTTCTCTGTGCATAGACATCATTCAAAATATACATAACACGTTCATTAAAGGTCCACTGAGTATTTACAAACCAAGTGTACAAAAACCTTGCACAGAGAACTAACCTGGGTATCATAATAACAAATCGAGATACTAATATCCACTTCATAAAACACAAAGAGATTTTGCAATTACCATCCATATCAATAATAATGACAAAAGAGTACTCATCTGTGTAGACATAGTTATACTTCCTTCTGATGTTGCAGATTTACTGACTGGGGCACCCATCTGGTACTGGTTTTTGGTGTTGGGACACCCAAGCCAGAAAGGTGCAGAAAGAGATGGCGATTTGGGCTTCACTTTCATACGAAGATCATCAAATTCCCAAAATATTTTGCCTTTGAAGAAGTAAGTTGTTCCTGGAAAGCAAAAATCTATTGCTAAGCAAAAGCTCTACAACAAAGTGAAATACTACATAATATTAATCTGAGATTTTTTTTTTTTTTTTTTTACGGTTTTAAGTCACAGACTTCCCTTTTCTACAAAAAAAAAAAAAAAAAAAAAAAAATATATATATATATATATATATATATATATATATATATATATATATATATATATATATATATATATATATATATATATATATATATATATATAGTGATCCCCCGCTGGATCGCATTTCTTGGTTCGCGTTTCACTGTACCACGTTTTTTTTTTTTTTTGGGGGGGGGGGATTTTATTTTATTTTTTGGGTATATGCAAAAATATTAAAATATTAAAAAAATAAATATTCTCAGTACAGTGTCCCCCCCCATACCGCGGTAGTTCGGTTCCGGGACCCGCCGCAAACCAGGAAAACCACGGAGTAGGATCAGCCTATATGTACATAGATATTTTAATATATTTATACGTTTACACTGTATAAACCCTCCCTGTACTGTTAAAAAAAACACCCTTTACATTATAAATAACAGCAAGCAAAGTATATTTTTATGAAAGTGATAGGAAAACTTACCGTGAATGAGGTGATGATGACTTGACATACATAGGTACAGTATTTTACAAAAAATTTTACATTTACGTAAAATAGCGGCCGACATCCACAAACTTTTTTCCTTCTTTCAACATATCTAAGAGTTTCACTTTATCTACAATGATTAACATTTTCCTTTGCCGCTTATGCTCACTACAAGAAGCCTTAGAAGATGAAGGATGCTTGGGAGGCATTGCAATGGTTAAAATATGCGAGTAAAAAAATCACAAGCAAAACATATTAATAATAATAAGCACAACGTGAATGGCGCACACGAGTAAGGCGAGACAATGGAAGATGGTGGAAGACTTTGTCCAAAACGCTGATAGCGGTATCCTATTTAACATGTTGCAATACTGTTAGTATTTATGTTTTTTACTGTTTTATTATTCTTAGGCTAAGAAATACGTTTTTTTTTATCAATAAAATCACGAAACTACTGGAAATATAAATATATATGCTAGCTCACGTAGCTGCGACCCCAATACATAGTACGCTATCGAACACAAACAAAACGTTTAATAAGCACAACGTGAACGGCACACACGTGAGTTAGACTGAACGAGTCTTTGTCTGAAAGGCTGATAGCGGTATCATATTTTACATGTTGCAATACTGTTAGTATTTATGTTTTTTACTATTTTTTACTGTTTTATTATTCTTAGGCTAATAAATACGTTTTTTTATCAATAAAATCACGAAACTACTGGAAATATAAATATATATGCTAGCTCACATAGCTGCGACCCCAATACATTGTACACTATCGAACACTATTTCGCATGATGCAATAATGTGAGTTATACTGTACGTACGTATATCATTCAGTTATTAGTACAATGTATATTAATTTAAAATTCATTTACTTATTTGATGATTGTACAAAATCTATTGTATTTATTCATTGTAATTTGGACCATATATTCCTTTTGTAAAGATTATACTGTACTTTTCAAAAGAGGTTGTCAATAAACGTATCTATCTATCTAAATTTATGTTTTTTACTATTTTTTACTGTTTTATTATTCGTAGGCTGGGAAATAAATTTTTTTTATCAATTAGATAATGAAATGGCTTTTTTTTTTTAAATGTAAATACTGAGATTTTTTTTTTCTTTAATATTTTAATATTTTTGCATTTAGCCATAAAATAAAATAATATTTTATAAAAAAAAAAACCCGCGATACAGTGAGAACGCGCTACAATAAACGCGAATAACCGGGGGAACACTGTAATTTTAATTTTTTTATTGAAAAAAACCTTTTTCATTATCTAATTGATAAAAAAAAATTTATTTCCTAGCCTACGAATAATAAAACAGTAAAAAATAGTAAAAAACATAAATTTAGACATACATACGTACAGTATAACTCACAGTATTGCATCATGCGAAATAGTGTCCGACAGCGTACAATGTATTGGTCGCAGCTACGTGAGCTAGCATATATATTTATATTTCCAGTAGTTTCACGATTTTATTGATAAAAAAACGTATTTCTTAGCCTAAGAATAAGAAAACAGTAAAAAATAGTAAAAAACATAAATACTAACAGTATTGCAACATGTAAAATACGATACCGCTATCAGCGTTTCGGACAAAGGCTCGTTCAGTCTAACTCACGTGTGCGCCGTTCACGTTGTGGTTATCAAACGTTTTGCTTGTGTCCGATAGCATACAATGTATTGGGGTCGCTGCTACGTGAGCTAGCATATATATTTATATTTCCAGTAGTTTCATGATTTTATTGATAAAAAAAAATTTATTTCTTAGCTTAAGAATAATAAAACAGTAAAAAATAGTAAAAAACATAAATACTAACAGTATTGCAACATGTAAAATACGATACCGCTATCAGCGTTTCGGACAAAGGCTCGTTCAGTCTAACTCACGTGTGCGCCGTTCACATTGTGCTTATTAATACGTTTTGCTTGTGATTTTTTTACTCGCATATTTTAACCTTTGCAATGCCTCCCAAGCATCCTTCATCTTCTAAGGCTTCTTGTAGTGAGCCTAAGCGGCAAAGGAAAATGTTAACCATAACAGATAAGGTAAGTTTACCTATCACGTACATATAAATTTACGTTGCATGCTGTTATTTATAAAGTAAAGGGTGGTTTTTTTAACAGTGCAGGGAGGGTTTATACAGTAAACGTAAATATAATTGTAAAATACCTATGTACATGAGTATGTCATATAAATTTACGCTTGCATGCTGTTATTTATGAAGTAAAGGGTGGTTTGTTAACAGTACAGGGAGGGTTTATACAGTTTATACGGTGTAAACGTAAATATAAATTAAAATATCTATGTACATATAGGCTGATCCTACTCCGCGATTTTCCTGTCTCGTGCCAGGTCCCGGAACCGAACCCTCGCAATAATCGAAGGAACACTGTATATATACAGAATATTTTACTGACATAGCCTTAAATATTTAAGGATTAATGTAAACAATGTCAAACCCTATCGCCTAAACACCATTCAGAATCTCTATACTCATTCCTGAGGTTGTCTTTGTTGTTCCAGGTAAAGTACATTTTTCACAGATTCAGTTTCAGCAAACGTGATATTATGGTTTTTTTTTTCTCCCCCGCCAACATCAAGTCTCCATAAATTTTCCCTATGACAAACCTCTACAACCCATGAGTGATAACAGAAATGTAATACAAAATATTAGAAAAAGATTCAATATCCCATCAGTTTCTTGTGAAAAGCCCTTTCTTTCATACAAGGCCATATCAAGTGTGCAACATATCAATAATTTTGGGTCAACATTCATAGTTAATTTTTAAAGTTGTAAAAACTAACTGATCCTATGTCCTAAATGTATGTTGCTTTAATACCTTCTCTAGACAATTTTTCCTTGTTTCGACTTCCATACCTTGCCTCTATATAACTTTTTTCTTTTTAATATTTCTCCATAGTTTATATTTTAGGCACTACTACTGGGGAGCCACTTGTCACATCTTCGAAATCGAATTATTCCCGAGAATTGTTCTCTGAGGATACCTTAATGTAGTCCTCTTATATTGTAAGTGCTTATTGTTGCCAATTTTTCATGTTGAGGTTTCCAACATTCCATATACTTAATTTAGCTTTTTCTTTCTCCTTTCCATAAATATCCTTTATCATTTTGCAGCTGCTCATTCCTCCCTTGGTAGCTAGCTGCCTATCCTCATTTTAGATGCATATAGTAATACAAATTAGCCCATCTCTTACTGCTTTAAAGGCACCTTTGTGTTAATGGGCGAGGTTTTTTTGGCCCCTCTGGGAGGCTAAATAAAGTTGGTGCTTTCCAGGAATCTCTTTATATTGTCCTCCGTATTTTTTCTGAAGGGAGGTAAATAGTAATGTTTATATTATAATATATATGCTTTTTAACATCATAGGTGCCAATAAACATTCATGCCAATATAAAAGAATAGATATGAAATTAATGCTCACTCATTTACCACACATATACAATGCTACACTCCATGGTTTTCTGAAGTGACTGGGGTTTAGACACCACTAAAATTTCCTTCTTATCCCAAAATGACTATGGGGAAGTGAATATATATGAGCCACCATGGGGAAAACACAAGGCCTCCTGACTGGGAGCGAGGCACTATATATCCTGTGTATCTAGAGGGAGGATTTTCATTTGAATTTCATATAGGAAAGAATTTTTCCTGCTCCCTTTCCTCTCAGAGTTTTACCATTTGGTCTCTTCCCCTTCTCTTTCATTAGATAATCTTTGTTTTCCTTACGTCTTTCATATCTGTCACAGCCCCTTAGGCTTTGGTACTTTTGAACTTATTTAATATCTGTTACTATGGAGTGTTCAGAGGAGAGCTGAAGGATGAACAAGCTTTATCACATCCTTAGAATGTGAAGATACTACCATCACAAAGAAAGAGTTAATGTCCTCTCTTTTATACTGAAGAGACAAGTAAAAGTTTCTATTAAATCCACTTCAGATTTTCATCGTTAAGAGCTTCTCAGTGAAACCATGTTTTCATCTGCTGAGTTAAGGAACGTAGTTCTTCGGAAGTTTCAACTTTGAAATATCAGGGTATGTATGTATAATCACCAAACAGTTAAATGGAAGAGAATTGCTTTTGGTTTCTTGTATCCTGGTTATAAGTCTGAATTGCTAAAGTAAAATGGTCTATGCCTGCAATACTTCTTGCTCTGGTAAACTACACCTGGTTTCTAAGCTTTTTTCTATGGCTCATTGCAAGATTGGCCTTAGCTCTGATGCCCCCTTAGCATAAGCTCTCTTCCTTAAGTTCCTGTCACTAACCTACCTTTGGGTTTCAAGGCATTTCCAAATAACTTTTCTACCAATTCTTTGTGGTCTCATGTTTTTCTATAGGTCAGATAAGTTTTCTAAAGCTTAATCTGTCTTGCAATTTTCTTCTATTTAGTTACACTTTTCCATTACTAATGGAGAATGCTCACTTTGAAGTTTATACAAACACACATTTTTGCATTGTGTGCTTTAGGTGCATCATATCTCTTGCCTAAACAACTATTAACTGTCCTGGATTCAATTTTGTTTAGTTTGACATTCTGTTCTTGATTTGCTTTGGAGGTGGAGCTGCTCTGTGCATGTGGCCAAGTTATTGCCAAAGTCTTTTTTTTGCTTCTTGCAACTATTTGTAATGATTACTCTTTGCTTATGTTGTAGGTTTGACTATATTATTCCTTAATTGTTACTCTGAACATGGTACCCAATGGAGAGGTACTCAAGATTCTTGTTTACCTTCTCTGTCCCATAGGTGTTCTTTGGAAACCATACATAGTCAAAGATGTTCCTACCTGGTTTAGTTTCATATCTTCTTAGGTATCTGGACTGACAGCCCTCTGAAGTGACTTCAATTTTGGGAAGAATAACCTTGTATATGCATATTTTAAATCCTCTCTAGAGTAAACACTAATGTATTTCTGAGGAAGGATAACACCATTTCCTTAACCTTACACCTGTACCACTTTTGGAGGTACAGTGGAACCTCAACCCACGAACACTATTTACAAACAAATTTTGCATCGACCCCCGAACACCCCTCGAGGTACGAACACGAATACACACACATGAAACTGGTGCCAGAAATACGCAATCTCAGTTATGATGAGAGGCTGAGGGAATTAGACTTACCATCACTCGAAGCTAGAAGAGTGAGGGGGGATATGGTGACAGTCTTTAAATTCCTTCATGGTTATGATAGAGTGGATAGGGATCGATATTTTGATATGGCTGGCTCTAGAACTAGAGGTCATAGTTTGAAGCTTGGTAAGAAAACTTCTTCGCAGGATGTAAGGAAATACTTTTTCAGTGTAAGAGTAGTTGATAATTGGAATTGGCTAAGCGAGGAGGTAGTTAATGCTATCTCAATCCATAGTTTTAAGGACAGGTATGATAAGTATCACTAAGTATAAAATGGAACCGATGAGGAGACGGGAAGATATGAGCTTTGGGCTCTTTCCCGTAAACACAATTAGGTAATCACAATTAGGTAATCACACACATCTGCCCAAGCGACCATGTGGTTGCTCTCAGTTCTGCATTGGTGCCCGAGCTGTGTAGTTCGTTCGCACTGTGTACATAGTTCATTCGGTGTTCTTTCGATATAGTTTTCCATTGTTTTGCCTTTTACTTTTAACTAGCCTTCATTATGGCTCCTAAGAAAGTGAAGTGCGTTAGTGATAGTGGCGTTAAAAAGCCTAAATGTATAACAGTGTAAATGAACTAAGAAATAATTGCTAAACGTGAAAATGATGATCATGTTTCTGATCACGCCACGCCGTTTGACATGGTGATATTGACCATATGCACTATTTTGAAAAACAGAGGTCTTCAAGGCGGCTGACGTCCCTAAAGGAGTGACGATGTTAACGAAGAATAGGTCACAGTAGGTTGAAGAGGTAGAAAAGTTATTGTGGTTTGGGTAAATGAGAATCAGCGGGCTGGAGATAATGTTAGTGAGGCTATTATATGCGATAAGACTCTACAATACACCATGATTTAGTGGCGCTAAAATTGATGAATTTAAAGCCAGTAGAAGCTGGTTTGAAAAATTTTGTTGACGAACTGGGATTCATAGTGTTGTTAGGCATAGGGAGAAGGCTACTTCACACCAAAAGGCAGTGGAAGCTTAGATGCTAGAATTCACCAAATTTATCCAAAGTGAAGGTTACGTTTCACAGCAAGTTTTTAACTGTGATGAAACGGGACTATTTTGAGAGAAAATGCTTAAAAGGACCTATATAACCCAAGAGGAGAAGGCACTGCTTGGCCACAAACCAATGCTAGTGGGGACGGCAATATTAAGCCTCTTTTAGTCTACCACTTTGAAAATCCACACGTTTTTAAGCACAATAATGTGCTGAAGGCTAGACTTCCGATAATGTGGAGGTCAAATAGCAAGGCTTTGGTAACACGGATTTTATTCATATAGTGGCTGAGTGAAGTTTTTGTGTCAGCTGTGAAGAAATATCTTGAGGAAAAAGGTTTACCCCTTAAATGTCTTCTCATAATGGACAATGCTCCTGCCCATCCTCCAAGTTTGGAAGACCTTGCTATAGAATACGACTTCATAAAAGTCAAATTTCTTCCACCCAACACCACTCCGCTCCTCCAGCCCATGGACCAGCAAGTGATTTCAAATTTTAAGAAGCTCCATATGAAGGGTCTTTTTGTCAGGTATTTCCAGGTCACCAACGACAAGGATTTGGCCCTTCATGAA
Organism: Halocaridina rubra; assembly: GCA_037179515.1. Classification (NCBI taxonomy): domain Eukaryota; kingdom Metazoa; phylum Arthropoda; class Malacostraca; order Decapoda; family Atyidae; genus Halocaridina; species Halocaridina rubra. The sequence goes on along the minus strand of JAXCGZ010015211.1, from coordinate 67,738 downwards.
TTCTGGAAAAACCACTTTAATATCCTCCACTGCATTGGCCTCACTGACAAGGCAAGGAAGGAGGTCTCATATCGCACGCTGAACACCACATGGAGGAACTTTGGCCAGGTTGTGTGGCTGATAGAGACTTCGAAGGTTTCAAGAAGGAGTTAGCTATTAAAATCATGAACAAAATTGTGGCCATAGGCAAAAATTTGGGCTTGGAGGTCAATGAGGAGGATATGGAAGAACTGGTGGATGATCACAAACAAGAACTTGCCACTGAAGAACTAATAGAGTTGCAACGTGAACGGGTAAAGACTCTCCAAGGGGAGCAGTCGGCTGAGGAGGGGGATGAGAGGATAAAAGTTTCCAGTGAAAAATTTAAAGAAATTTTTAGCAAGTGTAGTGATATGCAAGCTTTTAATGAGACTCATTACCCAGTCAAAACTGTGAGCAATAGAGCGGTGAACATTTTAAATGGCAATATGATGTCTCACTTTAGAAATATTTATCAGCAAAGAAAAAGACAAATTTCTCTGGATCCTTTTCTTGTACCAGTAGCCAGAGAACCACCTTCCAAAAGAGAACACAGAGAGAAAACAACAGAAATACAGGCTGACATTTTTATGTGAGGGGACTCCTTCATAGGAGGAGTCCTCCTCCTCCTCCATCACCATCCACCTGTGCCAGCAACAGTCAACCACAAAGGTATATACTGTACAGAACTGTACCAGGTTTTATTTTAGTAGAGTAGAATTTCCTTCTATTATTAATGCAATTTTCCTCTTACAGGTGTATTTATACATGTTTATACCCATAAAAATATAAAAAGGTATATTTCTGGTGCTGGGGAACAGATTAATTGGATTTACATTAATTTCAACTGGAAAAATTGTTTTGAGCCACAAACATTTTGTCTCAAGAACAGCGTTTAGGAACGGATTAAGTTCGTGACTAGAGGTACCACTGTATTCTTTCGACGTTTTATTTTTTCTTGCTTACTTACTTAATAAACATCCCCATAGCTTTTTCAACTTTCTATGTCCTTGTAAAGGATTTGGTGTTCTTCTTTTCTATCTGGTCCACTGATGCTAGTTTAAGTTTTGATATTCTTATGCCTCCTGTTTTTCTGTGGTGGTCTACTCCATTACAAGTCATGCTAAAGAGCCCACTACCATTAAATATTCCATCCAGCATGCAAATTCTGATGTCATTTCACTAAATGACATCAACATTACAAAACTGCAACTCCACTCCAATCTATAAATGGTACCTTGAAATACTTTAGTGTTGAGATATTTTTCCACCAACAAAGTGCAAACTATGAATGCTAGATCTTTTATTCTCTCAAAGGACAATTTAGATTAGACATCATAAACTATATTGCATTTAAAAAAAAAAATGATAGACGTAGTTCTATTCTTGCACCTATCAGGTGTAGGGAACACCAGAAATATTCCCTAGTTACTATATTGAATAGCAGTCAAGAGCTACAGTATAAAGCCCATAAATTTGTATCACTCATACTAGCGAATAATATCCATCTTATACAAATTTCTAAAATAGTACTACCCTAGTCAAACATACAAAATTATACATATTACTGAACCTGTAAAGTGTAAATAATTAATAAGAAGCTACATAAGTCAACCAACCATATTCTTAACAACTCTTCCAAAGATATTGGAAAAAAAAATATATGAACAAACCACATACCATTAAATTTGAAAGCTGAATCAATGCCATAAGGCACCCCACTCCACATGACCATATCTCTAGGGTAATCAAGCTCAACGTTCTGGACCGTTTCATCAAACCTGCAAATCCAAATAAGTATGAATAAAGCTTCAAACATCCTCAAGCATTTAACTACAACCGTTCCTGAAGACAGAATAATCTGCAAAAAGTTTTCCAGAGGATTTTTAAAATGTATAACATTTCCATCTATAAGTCTGGAGGACTTGGGCTATAAAATGAATAATAACTTATGGTTGAAGTACAGAAAATCTAAGCCCAATGTATCCATTTCATTTAGGGATCATGAAAGGAAAGAAAGAAGGGGAAATAACAAAGGCTGGGTACTCCCAGAGAATGAAGATATAAGCCTTAATATAATTTGTCAATGCTGACCTTCATATTTCCAATAAAAACTAGTACGTTTCTTTTCCAGAGACTCCAGGATAGATGTAATTTTTATTCACATTTTAATCGAGTGAGAGTGAGTGAGTTGGAAAAGCATGAAAAATGCTACCATCATAAAAAATTTACACCCCCCAAAAAAATACAATTCAGTATATGACACCTCAAAAACCTTCTCAAAGAAAATGCTACAAATGAACTGGCAGAGGACGTCATCTAGAGAAAGGTATTTGTTTTATACTATTAATAGTATAAAAGTAAACATAAGAGAACCAAAGCCTAAAAGAGAGGAAATCAATGGAGAAAAGCATAATAGTGTATTATGATGTCCTTCTTCAGAAGGCTTTGCTTAATTCACTTACAATACCACTATAAAAAATATCCACTTAACCACACTAAATATATGGAGACGAGCTACGTTTTCCTAAAATCCTTCTTTAAGAATGTATTAATTCCAGTGTCCATCAGTGTACACAGGTCTTGTACTTAAGCTTTAGAGATTAACCTTAGGAAGCTACTTTCGGAAAATATTTACATATTACAAACCTTCTCTCTAGATAAAGACTAGAGGGATGCGGTTATTCCCCCACATCAGCAGGAAATTACAGCAGTGGTAAAAACAGTATCATCAGTAGGCAACTGTAATGGTGCTTAAATAATACCAAATTAAAAGCAAAAGACTGCGGTGGTACTAATATGAAACTGCTTTTCAAGTTACATTTCAGATGTAAAAAAGTAAGCAAGAACATTAAAGCAACATCTAAAAAGATTGATTGCACTTATTCACTTGAAATAACTGAAAAGTACCGATACAAGGGCAAACACAAGAACTGGTTACAATGAACTCACCTCCAGTACATAGTGTCGGCAAAGAAATACGTTCTTCCATTGTGCCCCCAAACAAAGGCTGCATCTATATTTTCCAGGTCTTTAGGTAAACCAAGTTCAGTAAGAGGATTCTCTTCTAGCAACTCATGGTTGCCTTGACACACATAATATCTGTTACCTGCAACACGAACAATAATTCTTAATAGCAATTACCTTTACAAAAGTAACTCTGAAGGTTCTGGACTTATTACCTCCTTTAGGGAATTTTGCAATTTTTCAAAATAATTTCAATATATAAATAGTTTTAATTTCAACTATGCAGTCAACATGGATTGGAAATTGGTTTTTATTTTAATGAATTTGTTGAAAAGAAAAATAAAGCCAAAATAAAATGCAGGGGATTAGTATGGGATACCTTAATAATTCACTTGGCAAACCACTGTTTTAGGATCATAACTGAATTCATGGGGAAAAATAATATTTTTTTTTATTTATTAGATCCCTTCAAAGAGAACTGATTATAAAAACCGATACACTCTGCAGGATGTATTACGTTATTATTTTGTGGCTGGGAGATCATTCTGACTGTCATCAAATATAAGAACTCAGTGGTATTTACTGACAATAAATTCCTACGAGTGAAAACAACAAATTTTTAAACCGTAAATAACACCAATAATCAAGAAAATAGCATTCTCCTAAATTCGTACTAAATTACCATGTATTAGGTGACTGTATAAAAGCCAAAGAAAACTCATGCCAAATATAAGATGTGGATGAATAGTTTTACTTGCCACTAAAATACGTAGCAGAGATGCAAGAATTTGTGTCCAACATATTTTTTTAAATTATTAAAATTTAACTCTTGGGCAGAAGAATTATTGGCATAAATGCATTACACTAGGAAAAACAGGTCAAGAAAATATGTTATAATCCTTTTAAGAGTTATATCCATTACACTAACTAAAGATACAGCATCATAATGCACAATAAACTGTAATCCTAATAAAAAAAGACAGTTGCAGATAAAGTTACAGAATTGCAGTCGTCCGTTTTCATATGTATGTTCCAATCAAGTCATGAAAACTATATCTACAGATCAAGTAAATTCTTATCAGTTTTTGTTTTTACTTGGGGTTGAAGGAGTTAGAGGCCCATCCTAGTTTGCTTTTAATTTTGTCGGTGACAAAGAGGGAAATAGTTGTAGGAAAAAAAATCCTGCTGGGTGTAAGAATAACTAGACATGGGATAAGTAATGTGGTGCATATCTGGCAAAGTCTGCTGGTGTGGAACTGCGGAAGAGAAGCAAGCTATGAAATAGCAATTGAAAGTCGAATGTCACAGAAAGGTGCTATCTAAGAAGTATTATCAATATCTCCCAAAAAAACTTAAAAAGAGAAAATCAGGGAAGCAAGGATGTGACCTATCCAGGTGGAGAAAAAACACTCTGTAAAACCCATTTGGAAGCTACAAGTAATATCATGTCTACTCCAGGTAACTGATGATCAACCTAATACAGTCAGCAAAACTGGGTGACCAAAGTTCTGAACTTGTACCTTTACTCTAATTAATAATATGAACCAAAAGGATACATACACTTAACTGAACTCTGAAGCTACATCAAAACTCATAACTTCACACACAAGGAGGCTCAATCCAATGCTTTATAAAACAATGTGGGAAAAAAAAAAGGTGTAAACACGTAAATTTAGAATGATTTCCATACGGCCTGGAGCTATGATCTGCTGTGTGAACATAGTATTTTCTTAAAAATATAGTTTATTATTATCTGCCGAAGTGTTGCCATTACAAATTTTGAACAGTTCTATACGTTACCTCAAAAACAATAGTACTGAAGAGCAAAAATGCTTTAACTTAATCATCCTATCTTCGTATTTGTCCTGCAACTCTGGCAATAATAAATGTGATGACGGTCCCTTGCTCATGAAGGAGGAGGAAATGAGATATCAAAGCCCAAATATATAAACACACCAGAAAAATATGATAGGTAAAAGCAGGAAAATTATGCAACTGAATACCCAAGTCAATGGGAATACCCCAAATCCATAAGGAAAAACTCCATAAGAAACTACAAGTACATGAAGAACAGTAATGTCTAACCAAGGTATAACAAGTACCATACCTGAAAAGAAAACATATCCTGCAAAGAAAGATGCACTAAAGAGGGTGAGCCAAACCCTAACTATGAAGTATAAAAAAAAGCTCTCAATAGTAGTGAACAGCCTCCAAGAATGCATTTCATGCAGAAATTACAAAATATAAATAATTTCCACTAATAACCGTGGCTAGAGGAAAGCAGTGTGACAAAAACCACATAATGATATCAAGAAACTCAATGCAAGGAAACCTTGTAAAATGACAGCCCATTATATAGGCCACACCTTGACTACAAATCACAAAATTTTAGTCCAAAAAGACCAGCAGTTGAAAGTAAAACCACACAGAAGGAGGTCGAGGAGACTGCTTCAACATTCACTGAATATTAAGAAATTGCCAAAACAAACCTTCAAAAAAAATAGAACAGAAGGATGACAATGATAAATAAGAACAGCATATTTATTTGCTGAACGCATCCATCTACCATGTTAGTAGGAGCCTAAAGAAATGAACACCATTGGAACAGTAATGGTAGGCCCATCAAACATTAAAGCCTAACAAAAGATCAATAGGAAAATTGTCACAAAGACTGTACACATAATCAAAGCCTCAAGGAAATATAGAAAACATAAGCACCTGAGAGCCGACATATTAGACGTAAACCCAGCAATAACTGTTTAGAAAATTTTTGCAACCCAATAACCTAAAACAATGACAAAAGAACAAGTTATAGCCGACAATATCAAAAGGAAAGGGAGCTCAATAAAATTTCACCAACAAGACTGCAATAGTAGCAATAAAGCTGCCACAAAAAAACTTTCCCATCCCAAAGATCAAAATTTTTTTGTTTCAGTATGGAAGTAGCTCCTAAGGGAGACTGCAACTAATGGAAATGACCTCAGTGAAAATTATATCATTGGTCTTGGAGCTGAAACAAATGCCAACACGAACAAGAATTACATGTGACAAGAATTTAGGGACTTCCACTGCACCTGCATAAGAAAAATACACAACTTATAATTCCTTATTTTTCAAAGAGATGAAAAAAAAAAGCAGGCACCAAACCCAAATATTAAGTGATGCTTAAAAGTTGTGGGAAAAAGGAGATAACGAAGAAAAAAGTGGTAAAAAAGTAGACAAAAATGTGCACCAAAGAAGGGAAACCCTCACAAACCATAGCAATATGAGTATAGGCAACCTAAACGGCAAAATATAAACAAGAATAACTTTCTAATTGGTGAAGAATTTCTTTACATAAATTCTTTGGAGTGCACTACAAACTACTACACAGTATGCATCAAGTGAATGTAAACTGATTTTCTTGGATCAATAAATCAAGTCTTGATATGACCTAGTGCTCTGGCTCACACAGTAGAAATTACAAAAAAGTTTGCAATACTTACTACATGTCAGTTTATCCCTTCTTCATTTCATGATAATCCCATGGATGGCATGTCATGTTTCCCTACTAGCTCTGCTTCTGCTGATAGTTTTGGCTATCAATGAGTCATAAAAGCCCCCTAAGGCTTTGTTGTGCAAGATAAATGTCTTATCATACAGCACGAATTTACATAAACCAAACTTAAGACCAGGATAGCTTTGAGAGGTAATCTAAAATTCATACACATCATGGAGCATATATGTCTAAAATTGTTGATATAATTTACACAAACTTTTCTTAATGCAACTCCTTACTTACCTATGAAAAATACAATATTAGAATCATGTGGTCGCTCATAAACTGCATCCACCTGCGTTAGGTTTTTAGGAAGCATTGTCCAAAATCTAGTAATTTCAGCTGGATAATTTGGACGAAGGGCACCTGCTGAATCCAAACGCCAAAAGTACTAGAAGCAAAATATTATATTACTTATCTGAGTGTGCTTTGACAGCCACTGTATATGCACGTATAATCTATAATGACAAAGATTAAAAATACATGTAAACTTTCAAGCCATAAATGTAGAGAATTATAATTTTGAAAAATTAGCATGACACAAATCAAGTATTCGATTTCACATAACATATGGACTCTGCTAATCCTTTGTAGACTGAGTCCAGAGATAAGACTTTTTTTTTATTAATTTACTGCTGTCTCCAAGAGACATAAAAAGCAATTCTTTATGTAAAATGTTTAATTACCGTAACCTAATTAATTTCTCTAGTTAAAGTTTTATATAGTAATCCCTCGTTTATTGCGGGTGTTCGGTTCCAGGACCACCCGCGATAGGAAAAAACCCGCGAAGTAGTAGCACCATACTTATTACAGGTATTTTGCATTTATTTTTAATTTACTGTATAAACCCTCCCTGCATTGTTAACAACTCACCCTTTACTTTATTAATAACAGCTCGCAAGCGTAAATTTATATGAGTGTGACAGATAAGTTTACCATAAATAACAGCACGCAAGCGTAAAGCTATATGAATGTGATAGGTAAGCTTACCGTGAATGACGAGACGATGACGTTTACATACTACACAGCCAATGACAGCTTTATGGCTGCTTTTTGCTGGAGAAGAACATGGTAATGGGAAGTTGCTGTTGCTGTTTCTTCTTTTGTGCGAAGATGGTCTTGTAAGGAGTCATGGCATCATCGATAATATTGCAGAAGTGCACCGAACGAACCATATCATCGTCCCACTCCTGCGACAGTTGTTGGAGTTCTTTGGCCATGTTATACATGGCTGAGAGCCGTTCGAGTGTAAGGCTAGGTTCTTCGGCTTCATCGTGCGCTTGCTGTTGTTGTTCTTCCTCTTCTTCGCTCGCTAATTTTATAATTTCCTCCAAGTCTTCATCAGTCAACGGCTGTGAGTGGCAGTCGATCAGTTCACTGACGTCTTCTTGAGTCATATCTTTAAGACCTTCTACTCCTAGCAATGCAGCCAACTTCACAGCTTTCTCAACTGCCGTGTTATGTACTTCATCAGGAGCGAATCCCTTGTAGTCGTATATGACTTCAGGCCACAATTTCTTCCAGCTGGTATTGATTGTGGCCGACTTCATCTCTTTGACTGTATTCTGAATATTTTGAAGGCATGTAGCAATTGTGTAGTTCGCCAGTACGCATTAAGTGCAAATTCCTTGTCCGCATCCGTGGAGTCAACTAGGTTCGCCCGGGCATTTCGTGTGTAGAGGGCCTTGAACGCATGAATAACGCCTTGATCCATAGGCTGAATCAGTGATGTCATATTCAGTGGCAGGAACTCTACCTGGAGATCAGTTGCGTAGCCACCAGCATTATCCATAACAGAAGGACTTTAAATTCAAGGCCCTTCTCCGCAAGATAAACTCTGACCTGAGGGATAAAGCATTGGTAAAACCAGTCCGATGTGAGGCTTTTCGTGATCCAGGCCTTAGGTTATGCATCCAATATACTGGCAGCAATTTCTTGTTTTTATTCTTCAAAGCCCTAGGGTTCTTTGACTTGTAGATAAGCCCGCAGCATTCCTGCACATGATGAAGGTAACGCGGTCTTTGTGTGCTTTAAATCCAGGGGCTTTAGCTTCTTCTTAGCTTTGTCCTTGAAAAGAAAAGTGCGAGACAGCATTTTCCTCCAAAATAACCCAGTCTCATCCATGTTGAACACTTGCTCAGGAGCATAACCGCCTTCCTCGATAATTTTCTTGAAGTCATTGTTCACATAATCTTCAGCTGCAGCTGTATCTGCAGAGGCAGATTCGCCATGCACCGACACGCTCTTTAGGCCAAAGCATTTTTGAAATATGGCAAACCATCCCTTGCTAGCAACGAACGATGCTTTCCTCGACGGAGAATCACTGGATGGTCCTGGTTGTGGGTCTTCCATTTCTTCTTTCTCCTCTTCATTGTTGCCACTGTCGTTGTCGGGTTTGTTTGCAGCGAATGTCTCATACAGCTTCTTCGCCTTTGTATGATACTGGTGTCTAAGCTGATGTTTTTTTTTAGCAATCAGCAGTCCACAGGGCCAAAGCAGATTCCATTCACTCTATTATCTTACTGCAGGGTGTTACGACCCTCTTAGCTGTTTTGTGTTAAAGTAAGAGTAGCTGTCTTCCAGATATACGCCTCTTCCTTCTTGATGTAGCGAACAGTAGATTCGTTGATGCTACATCAAGAAGCCTTAGAAGATGAAGGATGCTTGGGCGGCATTGCAGGGATTGAAATACACAAGCAAAAGTTTCACAAAAAACACAAGCACAATGTATCAAGAGGCATAACGCGAACGGCGCACACGTGAGTAACTGAATGGGTGAGGTGAGCAATGGAAGATGCTGGGAGAATCAAGCTTCAATCAAAAACCCTATCAGACCCCAGTACACAGAACACAATTCTGTGATTCGTCGTCTCCCACCCATCAGCCAATAGCATCCCGTGTACTATCTCATGTAGGTGCGACCATTTGCATTTTCCAAGACGCCAATACCGGTATTGTATTTTATATGGTGCAATACTGTGAGTTACATGTTTAAATTTATGTTTTCTGCTATTTTTTACTGTTTTATTATTCTTAGGCTAGGAAATACTTTTTTTATCAATAAAATAACGAAAATACTGGAAATTTTAATATTTCCACATATCGTGGATTCCTGCGATATACCCAAAAAATCTGCGATATAAAATACTGTACATATGCTCGGCATAAAATAACGCAATGCACTGAATTCGTGGAAGGTGAATCGCGATATAGCGAGGGATTACTGTATATTATCTTAGCCTACTCTTAAATTGATAAACGTCTTTTTCACCCTTTTCCAATAGATTAGGTACTTAATATGCAGAGTGAAGAACTACATGTTACATGCTGTTACTGAGTTCCACAAGAGAAATAATTATACATAAAGAATAATATTACTGTTAAAATCAACAACGGGCATAGAGTGAGAAAATATACCTCTACTACATCAGTTATTACACAAATTTTAAGACGGAGGACAGAAATTATGTATTCAAGGACACACTAGTATCTAAGCTTTTACTTTTGTATTAAATCAAAATTAAAATAAAAACCACAGTCATTACATTTAGATACATACTTTGCCTTTGAAGATATAAATCTCTCTTCTTATCACAGATATTGCATCATATTCTGTATCACAGGTGTCTGGTTTGCCTGTTTTTTTAGGTGGATATAGAGGTTTCTTTGAAGGCGATTTCGTAGGTGCCTCTGTGGGTTCAGATGGAGGTGTTGGCTGAGGATAACCTTCCTTCCAGTTCTCATCAACACCTACAATATTCAGAAACGGTTACCAAAATAAGAGGCAACTGTATATACAGTATATAAAAAAATACTTTAATAAAACATAACATATAGCTATTTAATTCAGTAAGTGTAGTTCCAAAAGTGTAAAAAAATAGACTATTCATATTATATTCCATGATATCTTGTGATAACCGTATTTGGAATGTTCTTTTACTAACACAACAATGATAGCATTACTTCCACAATGAATTTACAACATTTTAAAAGCCTTAATACTACCTTGCTGAAGAACTTTTGTCAGAATACTTTTGGAGTTATCTTTAATAATAATTGTAGCTATATAAAATATGGAGAATCTGATAACCTATAATAATGCAAGGAACTACAGAATAAAAATATAAGTATGTACAGGAACTGCAAAAAATTTTAATTTTAAGCTGGGGAAAACTGCACCTAATTTAGTACATCTCTTTAGAGCAGCACTCAAAAGCAGGCTCCTTGCCCATCTACATTAATTATACTGAGACTTACGGTGGAAGGGACAAGTTAACCTAATGGATAATATGAAAAAATCATTTCCACTTCAGAAAACGAGGTGAGGACCCATGAAGTAACGGGTCTCGGTACAGAAGAAATTACTTACCATATAGTTCCTGAATTCCTCGGACATCATCCTCAGGCAACTGGAAGGTGCTGGGAAACTTAATGAGGTAAGGACTCATGAGTGCACCTTCAACATCAGAATGATATAGACCTAGGGCATGACCCAGTTCATGAGCTGCTGTGATGAATAAACTCACTTGATCCCACGCTGGAAAAGTTGAGGAATCATTCGTAATTTTTTTCTCCACAATTCTGCGAAATCCTTCATAGTGTTGTTCTCTTTAAAAACTCATGCTATATGATCGAAGATTGTATGTGACATGTAATGTCATTAAGAGATGCGTACCTTTTAAGAATGTAATAATGGTTATTCTGTATTATAAAAGTACTGTGTTTTCAAGCATCACAATTGTACAGCTCAACAAGTTTAGTTACTTTCTTATTTATTTGAGATAAATACCATCTAAAAATACATACTATTTGTAGAATCTTTATGCTGTACCCAAGGTTCATCATCGTCAAAATGCATATCACCACCAATGCCCTGACCTGGATAGAAAGCATGGGCAAGAGTTCTGCCTGCCCCATCAAATGGGTATCCATCTCCATGATATCCTCTGAAAACGTATGAATGTATATGTAATGAAAGTCGGACATTTTGACAACTGCTCATCAAAAAAAATTTATAAACCTCTGCTTCCTTTGATTTATATCTTTTTCCCAACTGCCCGCAGTGGAGTGCTTTCAAGGGTAAAATCACTCATAATTTCCTTTTTCATTTAATTACAGAATTCTCATCCTATTCATAAAAAATTTGAGACATTTTCAGCTTAAAAACTCATTCACCAATTACCCTAAAGTAATGAGAAATTATGGTCAAACTGACTTCACAGCCATGCTAGATCTCTCAGCCTTTCTCTAATAGCAAAGCATTTATTTTGTGAACTACAATGCAACCTTTGCAAAATTCCTTTTTTTTTTCAGTATTTCATCAAACTCCTGTATCTTGCATCCAGTGAACATCTGCAATCAATGCTTTATCACATTTCTTTTACTTGTGCCAAGCCTCATCAGGCCCGGACACCAAGAAATGTAGAAGTTTAAGGAAAAGGCAGAAAAAAGGGAATGATACACAATCAGGTAGCCCTAAAAGTTGCCAACCTCGGGAAAGGAGGCGTTCATCCCCTTATCTATGAAAACTTTTTCTCCCCTAATCCTTGGTTTGACCATGCCTGCTCCATGGCTATTCAGGCCTGGGATCGGGCTGTACTGCTCAGGAAGGTCTTAAGCTTCCATTATAAGAAGGATAGTTAATGACCTTAACTCCTCTCCCACAAATAAATGTTTCTGGTCCTTAGCCCAAAACTTCTGTAATTCAAGCTTTCCGACTTTCATTCGTTCTGATAGTCCTATTTTACTCATGTATGGCCATCTTCTCTAAAGAACTATGGGGAACCCATTGTCGATGCCCTTGATAACTCTAAAGCTTTTGACAGAGTTTGGCACAAGACTCTGTTGGCCAAAGTCCCTGCCTATGGTTTTACCCCTTCTCTCTGTTCTCTGATTTCCAGTTTTCTTTCTGACAGTTTTATATTTGTGGTTGTTGACGGTGCAACATCTAGCCCCCTGTTACCAGTGGTGTTCCAAAGGGCTCTGCTCTTTCACCTACTCTATTCCTTCTCTTCATCAACGATCTTCTTCAGTCCACATCCTCTTTTCTTCATGCCTGTGCCAACAATTCTACCCTTCCTTTTCTTCACAACCTTCATTTATTATTCGTAATCAGTCTCGTATTACTTTTTCTTCTATTCTCAACTCCAAGTTGGAGAGGGTATCTGAGTGGTTCCCCAAATTTAATTAAATTTAGTGCCTCCTAGACACAGTTTCTGGCAATCTCTTTATCTTCTGCTCCTTCTGATAGCCTTATTGTCTTGGAAGCTAACAAAATTTATCCTCTTAATTCTATAATATATTAGGTATCCAGATAGCCTCTAACTTGTCTTGGAGGATCACAAGATCCAAATACAGTATATAAATCTACATCCAAAAAATTGGGTGTTCTGTTTCATTTTTGTCATTATTTTCCCTTTTTACAGTTACTTAAAATTTATAAAGGTTTATCCGTCCCTGCATACAATACTGCTTTCACATCTGGGGTGATTCTTATGCTTATCTTATTGATAGGATTGAACTAAGGCATTTAGACTCATTAATGACAATGATTTTACTTGTAATCTGGATTCGCTCTTTCCTTGCAGTAAGGTATCATCCCTTTCTCTTTTCTATCGCTACTCTAATGAGTTGGCGAGTTGGATCCCTTTCCCACTGCCGAGGCCACATAACACTCACCAAGCAGCCTCGTCTCACAAGTACTGTGTGGAGATTTGTAGCTTGTGGATTGGTCGGTGCAGCGACTGCTTCTTCCCATCTACCTCCAGACTCTGGAACTCTTCCTCCTTCTATCTTTCCTAATTCTTATGACCAATCTTCCTTCAAAAAGCAGATCTATTGTCATCTCAGGGCTTAATCCTGCCATATCTCTAGGTCCTTAGTACATTGACTGTTCTCTCGGCCTGTCCTTTTCCTTTGTGTTTCATTACTTCACCTCTGCCTTGTCCTTAATCTTTTTCTTTCCCTTCGTCTTGGTGTTTTCTTTGTGGCCGGGCCTTTATTGATGAGGGCAACTTCTCTTGCCTGTCCTGGTGTCACACTCATAAAAAAAAAAAAATTACAGCTTGAAAGAATAGTTAAGGTATTGAGGAGCTAGAGATATGGCAAGATTAGGCCCTTAGATTTATTTTTTTTATGATTGTGACACCAGGACAGGCCAAAAAACAAAATTAATAAGCCTGTCCAAATTGAGGCTGGGCACGAAAAACATAAAATAAGAAGAAACAAAGGTGGGGAGAGTTGTGACTTGTCAGACGTGAGGGAATAATACGAGATGTGTAAAGAATATGCAAAAATATTCAGTATTGATGTAGGCGTACATAAAGGATGATGACAGATCTGCAATTTGAAGGAAGATAGGTTATAAGAATTAAGAAAGACTGAAGGGGGAAGAGAATTCCATAGTCTGAAGGTGGATGGGAAGAAGCAGTCGCTGCACCGACCAATCCACGAGCTACAAATCTCCGCACAGTAACTGCGAAACGAGGCCACTTGGTGAGTGTTATGCAGCCTCAGCAGGGGGGAAGGAATTCAACTCGCCAACTCATCAGGGCACCGATGGAAGTAGTAGCGATAGAAAAGAGAAAGGGATGATATGTTATGGCGAAGAGAAGGAGAATAAAGATTAAAAGTAAAAGATGGGTTATAGATGAGTCTGACTGCCATAGATTCAACCCTATCAAAGAAATACATACAAGAAGTAGCACCTCAGATGTGCGAGCAGTATTCAAAGCACAGAAAGATAAGACCTTTATAGATTTTAAGTAATTTGAGAGGGAAAAAGTGATGGCAAAAGCAAAACAAAACCCCCAATTTCTTGGATGCAGATTTAGAAATTTGGTTTATGGGACTTCTCCAAGACAAGCTAGAGGCTATCAGGATTTCTAAAATATAAATAGAATTAAAGGCATAAATTTCGTTAGTTCCGAAGACAATAAGGTTATCAGGAGGAGAAGAAGATAAAGACAAAGCCAGAAGTTTTGTCTTGGAGGTATTATATTTAACTAAATTTTGTGTTCCCCGCTCAGATACCCTCTGCGAATCGGAGCGGAGAGTAGAAGAGAGAATGATATGAAACTGGATACATGTAGAAGATGAAGTTTATGAAGAGAAAACTCCCAAATCATTGGATGCAGATTTAGAAATTTGGTTTATGTAACTCCTCCAAGACAAGTTAGAGGTTATCAGGATTACTAAAATATTAATAGAATTTAGGGCGTAAATTTCGTTAGTTTCGAAGACAATAAGGCTATCAAGAGGAGAAGATAAAGACATAGCCAGAAGTTTTGTCTTGGAGGCATTATATTTAACTAAATTTTGTGTTCCCCACTCAGATACCCTCTGCAAATCAGAGTGGAGAGTAGAAGAGAGAATGATATGAGACTGAATACATGTAGCCAATGAAGTTTATGAAGAGAAAGCAGAGTAAAAATGAAGGGTAGAATTGTCAGCAAAGAATTGGAGATGAGAAGAGGATGGGGATGGAAGAAACTCACTGATGAAGAGAAAGCACAGTAAAAATGAAGGGTAGAATCGTCAGCAAAGACTTTGCGATGAGAGGAGGATGGGGATGGAAGAAAATCATTGATGAAGAGAGGGAACAGAGTAAGTAAAAGAACAAAGACCTGTGGAACAACACTGGTAACAGGAAATGGGCTAGATGTTGCACTGTCAACAATCAAAAGGGCGTTGGGCCAGACTATGTCAAAAGCCTTAGAGATATCAAGGGTGATGACAAAGGATTTCCCATATTTCCTTAGAGAATATGACCATACATGAGGAAGATAGGAGAGGAGGGCACCATACAGATAAGGTAGTTAGATTCAAGATGTTTCAAAAATTGAGAATTTAGCAGTTTCGAATACTTTAGCTATAGCAGAGGTTAAGGCAATAGGTCGATTGTTGGAAGAAATAGAGTGGTCACTCTTCTTAGGAACAGGTTGAACTAGAGTATGCTTCCAAGAAGGATAGATACTGGTTAAGAGAATAAGTCGAAAAGACTGCATAGCGCTGGAGCCACTTCAACCGCAAACTCCTTAAGGAACCTTGAAGGTATATCATCAGGTCCGGATGCCTTGTTCATCTTTAGAGAGCGGAGAACCTTGAGGACTATGCGTGAAGAAAGAATAAGGAAGGGCGTAGGGTTAGAGGGGCAATGTACAAGGTACAGGAGTGCTGGAATCACTTATGGAAGAGTTGGGAGAAAAATGAGAGCAAAAGAGAGTAGTTCTGTTAATGGAAGAGCAAGCTATAGAACCATCAGGAAGAATGAGAGGGGGAAAGTTTGAGTTACAGAAATTTTTAGCTGAAGACCAGGAACATTTATAAGTGGGAGAGAGTTAAGGTCATCAACTTTCTTTCCTAAAAAGGAAGCTTTAGACCTTCAAAGCTGAACAATGAAGCGCTTTCTAGCTGTAATTAAAGCAGAGTGAGTTAAATCAGAATGAGAGGCTTGGTATACTGGTATGCCTGATACCTGGCCTGAATAGCCATGAAGCAGGCATAGTCACTGGACCATATGACTGGAACATAGTCTTCTACTGTCTCTGATATATAAAGAATTTGAAAATGTTTCATACATATCATGACTTAGATTTACCTTTAAGAAGCTCTACAGAATACATCACTGAAAAGGTGCAACCCCTGTTTAGAACTAGTAACTTACATGTATAATAAGTGTACAGGTATACCTCACCCAACGTCGTTAATTGGTTCCAGGAGAGACGACTTAAGTCGAAAAACGACTTAAATCGAATTAGCTTGTCTCTAGGCTAGCCTAGATATACAGATTTACTGTAGAGTAGTATAGTTGGGTGGGATATGCCTTTTGCAACGGCTCCCAAGTCTTGGTTTTGCTTTGCTAAATTGTTTGTGCAGTTTTTATTTGATATCTTTTTCTACAAATTCTTTTTATAATTTTTTTTTCTTTCTGTGACATCTTTTTCACTACAATATCTAAATAACAATATATTACCAATTACTTCAATTTTCTTTTCTATATATGGTTGTGCTAAAAAACTATATTCTGTTCTTATTAGTGCATATGCTTCACAAAATAGTAGAAAATGTTCTAGGCTCTCTTCACATTGTTCACATGTTGGGCAGGTAGTATCTTTATTTTTAAATTTATGTGCAGTAAACAAATTAATGAACTCTATTATGCCGTTGGCAACAGGCTTAGTATGGTGGCCAGTGTTGCCAGATAAAGCGGATGTTTTTATTTTCAAATGTATGGTACATTTTAAGATATATATTAGTTACAAGATGGTAGTACTGTGATTTTAATAAAAATGTACTCCATCTTTACGATACTTGAAATAACTTACCAGTTTACATGTATGTTTTTTATATTTAGCATTTCTCCCATTTATGTATTCTGGCAACACTGATGGTGGCAGTGAGGATGAGGATGCATACGTTTTGTCACACTTCTGTATCAGGTGATGCGCCCGCACATGCTATTTCCCTGACAATATTATTTTAAAAATATGTTTGCTGTTTGTTCTTAATACTTTTTGTCAATTTTCTTCATAATATCCGATCGCATAAAGCTGTGGAAGAGGAGTAGGATGCGGGAGAGCGAACCTCTATCGGCTTGCTACTTCCATATCAGCTGATGCACCCTCACACGCTATTTCCCTGACGATATTATATTAAAAATATGTTTGCTGTTTGTTCT
Organism: Halocaridina rubra; assembly: GCA_037179515.1. Classification (NCBI taxonomy): domain Eukaryota; kingdom Metazoa; phylum Arthropoda; class Malacostraca; order Decapoda; family Atyidae; genus Halocaridina; species Halocaridina rubra. The sequence goes on along the minus strand of JAXCGZ010015211.1, from coordinate 50,537 downwards.
TAATGCTTTTATTCAATTTTCTTCATAATATCCGATTGCATTAAGAGGTAGAAGAGGAGTAGGATGCGGGAGAACGAACCTCTATTGGCAAACGTTTTGCTACCACTGCTTCCTGGTCGAGCTGTCAAAAATTCCCTAGATTCGCTTACAAAATTTTCCTATTTGGCTCAAATTATCCCCGTTACAGATACATATACAAGGCATATTTCAATAGTTAAATACTGCTCATAATCTCATTACATACCTTATTGTTGATCTTTTTGGCAAATGTCATTAGTCATGAAATTTAAATCTGCTTTAGTTATTTCCATGTCTTCAGCAGATGAAGTTTCAAAAGTTCTTTTTGCATGTAACATCCAAACTAATGATTCTGAGGTTAAAGAATTTCTCATTTGTGTTTTCATTAAGTTCACTTGTGAAAAATCTCTCTCTCTCTCTCTGCATCCAATGTATTTTTCAACTTCTTCATCTCAGTTACCACACAGAGTAAAAATATAAAGAATTAGAATAATAATAGCTAGTTCTCTAGAATTTCCTTAGATTTTCCCTCTTTCTTTTCTGGATTTTCCCTATATTTTAGTGAATTTTCAAGTTTCTTCCCTGTTTCCCTGTATCGACCTGAATTTCCCTAAAACAAGGAAATTTCCCTGTACCTGGCAGCCTAGTTTGCTACTTCTGTATCAGCTGATGCACCCTCACACGCTATTTCCTTGACAATATTATATTGAAAATAACTTTGCTATTTGTTCTTAATGCTTTTTTTAAATTTTCTTCATAATATCCGATCATAGCCAGTTTATCGTCCAGCCATGGGGGCAAAATATAAGGTCACAAATGAATGAGAATAGCCGATAAACAGACGTATACCGTGTATAAAATAATCAATTCAAAACAATAGCGGTTTCGCGGGAATCACGAGTGACGACGCCTATTTGTAGATATTGGAACTACTGTACGTATTTTAATAAGATTTTATATGCTTTTATTCTTATTTACTGTACAATAAAATGATTTTATGTGCTTTTGTTTTTATTTATTGTACAGTAACATGATTTAATGTGCTTTTAATGGTTTTCTAGTGATATTATGATTCCAATATTTGTAGCGGACATACGTAAAGTTGATTATAATGACGTAAACTTATTTTTATTTTTTTTTATTTTTCCATATATTTTTTTGAAAAGCGACGTATAATCGAGAACGACTTACCTCGAAACGACTTAAGCCGAGGTATACCTGTATATTACATTAATATTTTACAGTATAACAGTATGCATTAGAACTTACGTTTTAAAATCTATTATAATGTCGGCTTTCTCAGGGTTGACTTCTAGCTCTAGGAACACCAATCGAGAGGCTCGACCCCATACCTATTACAGTATAAGTAAGAAGTACAGAATTAAATAAATATAATTATTCGTAAATTACACATACGATATGGATATTCCTAATAAAGGGCATATCCCTTCCAATGTCTCACCAACAGAAGAATCAGTAATAGAGAGAAAAGTATTTGCAATCTAATAAGTTGAAAGGAAAGTCTTCTGCACATCAGTAAGGTACTTCAATCAACAAAGACCAAAGTTGCTAATATAGGATATGTTTATTTTCAGATATCCTTATAGACGTTTGCAATGTAACCTTTATTAGGTACAAACATTTCTGCTTGGAATCCAATTATACATTTGACTCTTCAAAAAAACAAGGATATTCGTTTCACCTTTTAAGGTATTACATACCTATGCATATATATCAAAATATTACGAATACTATCTTTTACGTTTATAAATTGAGCATATCATTACCTCAGTTGCAAGCCTTATTTCCCGTTGAATTTCCCATCTGGTCAAGTGCTCAAGTTTCCCAGTTCTTTCTCTGATGTGCGTTGGATACTGGCGAATTCTGCAAATTGAAATAAAAACAATAAATTACAATGTGTTGAGCATAACCAGATATATGTTGTGCATATATGGGAGTTTTGACTATTTAAAAATTATAAAATTAGCTAAAACTGCATTTGCAGGAGACGAAAAAAATTATTTCATTACACTGTGCTGTTAGGGACATGAGGTTGCTAAAAAGGCAGAGACTACAACTTGTCTTATATACAGATCCTTAAATTATGATCTTTAATTGCTCTGAAATAAGGTTAAGCAAACCTTTGATGATGTTGAATAATCCTCAACAGTACAGTACAGGATTAATCATATGTATACTATGCATACTTTGAAGTTCAGACTAAGTTTGTTCCATTCTGTACCATTTTAGATGATGACTCAAAACACTTATTTTCTCAGCATCACTTACTCTTTTATGCAATTCATATTATAGCCAACAATCTGTTAGTGACAACATTCATGTTCTACTTAACATTCACGTAATTTTTTTTTATATATATATCTTTAACACAGATATCATTTGCACTTACTTTAATAAGAATGAAGTTCAGTTCTAAGCTTTAAATAATATTTACATCTTTGTGAAATATTCCTGACCTTACAAATATTTTCTTTCTTTATATATGACAATGAGAAGGGCAATGAAAATTGCCCTCATCAAGCCTGCATACTAAGAAAACATAAAGCACAGAGAAACAGAGATGGGGAGTGTTGTGACCTGTCTGCTGTGAAAAAATGAGATGTGTAATAAATACGCCAAAATAAATATAGTATTTCCCATACTTAAATAGTTCAAGGAACTCCTCTCTCATAATCAACTTTAGGTAAATATTCTCCAAAGAAAGATATGGCTACGCTCACAGCCACTCATAATTTATATATTTCTTACTATTGTGGAGAAACATGTGGAGAGCACTACCCTATTGTGAAATACAGTTTTTTTTGGTAATTGTCTTGCATATATTTCAAGACAGTTTATTTCTACGTACATATTCAAGTGTTGTTTTGCATGATAGTTTCGTTTGTTGTAACGTAAGTGCATGTATGTATACTTTTAGGATTAGTATGTATACCTATTAATTTCTATCAAGTATACTCATATATTCGTATGTATAATGTGTAGTTTATATTGGAGGTTGGCTGTAGAAGACTTGAAGAAAGGAATGTGAGTCACTAATGGATTTTAGTCATTAACCATTCACCTCCTTGATAACGGGTATTACATCGCCTGTTTGAACAAAGAACTGTAGTAAGCAAGTCATAACTCAAGTTAGTCCTAGTACCAAGGACCCCTACAAACGAGGGGAGTTTTGTGAGACTCTCTTACAAAAAGTTAGTTGTCCTCGTGAGATGCTACAAGACACTCATGTTTGTGACGTGACTTTAATGCGTGAAAGCAGTCGTAATTAATATTCATGAAATACATTTGCTACCGTGATCATTGACAGTGCATATACGTTTAATAATGAGTAATTAGATGCTCTCGTGAGGCACTACGAGACACTCAAGTAGAAGAACGTGGTATAGATATGTGAATCAGAAGATATTCGAGTTTGATTCGGAGTCCCATGATTGCTGACGACATTTGTGTTTTCTGGATAGATGAGTACAGATTTAACTTATTTCTAACAATGTTTATAACTATGTGTGAGGGACAGAATGAGCTCCTTCAATAGAGCACTCGAAGGTAGAATGTATGTTGGAAAATTTATTATTCTGTATGAGGAAGTTTTAATTTAAGGTGAGGAGTTTATTTAATAATTCACATAACAACAGATCATAAACCCCTTATAAAATATTTGCATGTATGTCTGTGTATGTAATGTCAACTATATTTTATTGGTAGAGGATTTAATTTTGACATCGTTTGTAGGCCTCTACCGAAGCCTTGTCAGGATTTCCGAATTTAGGGGGTTATAAGATCGAAGGGCAATAACACATAGGAAATCCTCCACAGCTTTTGGTCCTTCGATCCGGATGAGAATTGGTGTGGTTATGGTGAAGATAGTGTACATTTTAGATAAACTCTCGACATGTAAGAAGTTTATGTGAAACTCTACGGGTAAAACCGTCCATATTAAAAATGCATTGCATGTATTTGCACGAATATTGTGGATATAACTTTGAAATTTAAGTGGTTCTTGAAATAAATAAGAGTATCTTTTTTCCCGTGTGGATAAAGTGGTTCTCTCTCTGTGGAAACGAAATATACTTTTGTAGTTAATTGTCCAAGTAAATTGGAAATTAGAACCCACTTTCAGCTGGGTGAACAGTAGTTTTTAGGGATTTGTGTCTAAACATATTTCCCATTTAACAATGTCTAGATGTCGTATTGATTCCTTTTTTTTGCGTAAATAAACAGAAGGTAGTGACCTACCTACTGCTGGGTGCACAGTGTCGTTTATTGGAGGAACAGTGTGGTTTATATTACACTTTCCATTTACAATTGCTGACTTAACAGTGTCCTTTAGTTGATGAACAGTGTTTTACACTTTATGGATTGGCGTCATAATTGACGAAATTGAATAACTGTATGTAATCTTGAAATTTTGGAAGATTGTCCTTTGATACTTTTTACAGAGTGAATGCTTGTTGCATTGTGGATGCACAAAGAAGATTGTGGTGTCTTTGATAAAATACTTTCATTAACTATTTGTTTGTTGTTCTCTTATGTTCTATTTGCTTACTCATTATGTCGATTAAATCCAAGGCATTTCAATGTCTTCGGGAAGTGGTTCAACGTGATTGTGTTCAGTGTCAAACAGAACTTGCCAAAGATGATGAGAAACTTCTTGTTACCTATTTAGAAAGATGCCAAGAAACGCTGACAAAAAGATTTAGAAGATATGATAGGAAATATGAATATGTCGAGGATAAGCCCCTTAAAATAGATTCTGAAGAGGAAGATACAGAACATGACAATGTAGCTGAAACAGTAAATTATATTAGCTTAGCTGTCCTAGAACAGATTCGCAAGTTAGAAACTAAAAAGAGTACTAGAGCTCCTACTTCTGAGAGCTCAAGCCCTACCAGTGGACAACCTACACCTAGATTTCCTGAAGTAAAAATACCACAGTCCTCTGGAAACTATAATGAATGGAAGAAGTTTTGGGATACGTTTGACAGTTTAGTACATAGTACTTCTATGCCAACTATGACAAAGTTTACCATCTTGAGACATGCCCTTAAAGGAGATGCAAAAGACACCATAAAAGGATATCCTGTTACTAGTGAGTGTTATGATGAATGCGTTCAACAGCTACAACCTGTTTATGCCAGCAAGGACGGGATTGTACGAAATTTAATGAGGAATTTGGTAAAAATACCAAATCCCTCTTCTAATTATTCATCGCTTTTTAAGTTCAAGCAGGAAGTAGAAGCCATTACTTGAGGTCTGAAAAATTATAGAGACATGAAGAACACTGATTGGGTGTTTTCAGAACTCATGATAATGAAATTACCAGAAGATTTAGAGAACTGGATGAGCATGAAAATAGTCACAAAATATCCTACATTTGAAACCCTCTTGAAGGAACTGGGATAATATGTATATCATATAGAAGGTAACTACACTAAAGATAACACAAAGGGAGAGATACAAGCCTCCCAGAGAGATGAGACTTAGTCCTATAAAAAGAGTGTAGGTAGTTAAGGTGCTGTTGCAATAAGAGTAAATAGTAAAACAGAATGTGTATTCTGTGGTTGGCAAAGTCATATGTCTGAGCAGTGTAATAAAGTAGTAAGCATAAATGAACGCAGAGACAAATTGAGAGATAGTAACAAATGTCTGAGCTGTACTCAGGGCATTATGCAAATAAATGTTACAGTCAGTTACACAGTAAAAAGTTTAAGAAAAATGGTCATCATGCAGCCTTGTGCTATGAACAAGAGTCAAAGTTTCGTAGAGGGTTTGAAAAACCTACATTTCTGAATGAACAGTCAGGAAATGGTTCAAAATTAATAGATGAGTCAAGCAATGAACAAGAACATTCTGACTCAGAAAAGGACAAGAAACATGGTGGTGTAATGACTATGAATGCAGCACAAAGGCAAATGGTGAAGCCGAGTTTACCTTCATGTGCTCTGCCTACTGCAAGTGGAAAAGTAAGCAGCTCAAAGGGAAATCTTTGGGAAAAGACTAGGTTATTGTTTGGTACAGGTTCACAGTGTTCCTTTATAACAAAGAAACTAGTTGAAACTTAAATTAAGCCCAGTAGATGAAATGTCTCTTGGTATTGAAGCATTTCGTTCTGAGACAAAGAAAGGAAGTTTTTCTGTCGTGAATGTAGTTATTGAATTGGAGAAAAGAAGAGCCAGAGTTAAATTACTTATAGTTGATGATATGGTAATTAGCATCCACACTCCAGGACTAGCAAAGGTTGCAAAAGTGTTAAAAGTCTAATGGTCACAAGTTGGCTGATGAAGATATTTATATTGATGTACTGGAGAACACTGGCATTGTTATTGGTGCATTACATTTTAGTCAGTTTGTTAGTGGTATTAACAAGTGGGATGTCTATACTTTGATGGAAACACCGGGTGGTGTCATGTTGTATGGCCATATTCCTCATGATACTCAACATGAACCTAGTAATGTGCAAAGACAAACTGTTATGCGAATAGGAACACAGTTTTTGCCTGCTTCTACTCAAGAGTTGATTGAAGAGGCCATAGAGCCAGTTAATAAGTTGTTGATTGAAGAGGCCATAGAGCCTATTAATAAACTGTTGATTGAGGAGGCCATAGAGCCTGTTAATAAGGTGTTGACTGCAGAGGCCATAGAGCCTGTTAATGAGTTGTTGATTGAAGAGGACATAGAGCCTGTTAATAAGTTGTGGGAGCCAGAGAGCATTGGAGTAAATAAGCAAGAAGTGCATTACGAAGATAAAATTACACTTGGAAGTTTTACAGATTCTGTTCCCTGGAAGCCTATCCACACTCCTCTCCCACACAATTATCAGAGAGCCTTTGGACAAATGAAGCCTCTAGTAGAACAGTTGGAGGAGATATTGGAGAATTTTCATGTAGATAATTTGTTAGATGTTTGCACCAGTGAAGAGAATCAGTTTGATATATACAATACTGTGGATGTAGAGTGGCCAAAGGCCAGAATATCACTACAAGCATGGAATTCCAACAATGCGAGACTTCATAGAGTACTGGATCATTGCTTCTCTGAAAAATCTAGATCTCCTAACGTATCAATCTTTAGTTTAACCTGGAATATTAATTAGACAAGTTGACGTTGAAAGGTCTGAAGGCTAGAGATGAAGTGCTAATCAAACAGAAACTTCTGTCACTGGTGGGTATAGTTTTTGACACCTTAGGCCTAATTTCACCCTTGCTAAGAAAAGGAAAAATTCTGATTCAGAGAGCCTGGTCTGAAAAGCTCTCATGGGAAGATCTGTTATCAGAGGTATACAAAGAGGAATCATCAAATTATGAAAGATCTGAACATCAAGCTGCCCAAAAGGTTGAAGAATTGTGGGCACCCTTAATAATTGATGATAAATTGTAGCAATGATGGGGAGACTCTCCACTATTTTCTCTTTTGGAGGGGCCCAGGATGTCTTCAATATAATTTAGGACAGTTTATTTCTACGTACATATACAAGTGTTGTTTTGCATGATGGTTTCGTTTGTTGTAACATAAGTGCATGTATGTATACTTTTAGGCTTAGAATGTATACCTATTCATTTCTATGAGTATATACACGTATATTCGTATGTATAATGTGTAGTCCACACACAAGAGACTTCTCCTGGAGTGATGGCTCTTACAACCCTAGACACTCACCTAGGCATACAAACTTTGGGAAGGCCCGATCATACCACGGCACGTACTCAAACCAGCGTTACACATCGAACGGCAGGTACAGACACCAGGATCCATGGGCTAACCCCAGAACACACTACAATGATGAATTCCCAGCAGAATCACACAGTCGAAACTACAACTATGACTATGGATACCACCCCAATAAAACATGGTAAGAATGTAACATTAGTACATGTGAATGCTCAGTCCCTGCTCGCTCATTTTGAGGAAATAATAATGCTAACAAAAGACTACAACATAGACATCCTCTGTGTAAGTGAAACTTGGCCTCCTCCTGCAACTGAAAATAAATATGTGAATATCCCAGAGTTTAAAATATTTCGCAATGACCATGGCCGAGGGGGTGGGGTTTGTATTTATGTTAGAAATTATCTTAGTGCATCAGAAATAACCACAGGTTTAGAAAAAAACTGAGGAGCTCGAAGATTTATGGATCACTGTGCGTATCAGAAACTTCCATCTTTCATTGTAGGGTGTGTTTACCGTCACCCTAATAATAATAATAATAATAATAATAATACTTTATTTCCATTTCAATACAATGGGTATTCGTCAGCCAGGGTAAGCCCCAACCCCCCACTGTGGTGTCCACCCACAGCAGTTCCTGCCAGTAAACAGCTTAAACTCTCGGTCTTGGACGGGAACCGATCTTTCGACCTCATGAATGCGAAGCCAGTGCGTTACCACTGTACTAGCCAGCAGGCTAGAAACATTCAGAAATATCTGTGTGCGTCATAAACCCATATACATACTTGGTGATTTTAATGATGACTTGCTCTCAGCAGATAACAAAATGAAAAGGGTGATCAACACTGTGAAGTTAACACAAATAGTGACAAAACCGACCCGCATAACCCCTAATTCTAGGACTCTTATAGATCTGATAATAACAAATAAAGTGGAAAGTATACCCTATTGGGACGTAGTTCCCTGCCCAATTGCAAACCACGAGCTGAACATTGCTATGCTAAACATAAACAAGCCGAAAAGGAAGCCTCTCCTCAATACATTCCGGTGTCTAAAAAATTACTCCCCTGATATCTTTTGTGAAACATTAATCAACAACACAAATGCACTTAATAGAATTAAATACACAGATAACGTCGATTTGCAGGTTGAGATTTTAACAAAAGTCTTCCTTGAATGCTTAGATAGTTGTGCACCCATTGTAACAAGAAAAATAACCAGCCCCTCAGCCCCCTGGCTAACTAATGACATCAAAGAGGCAATGCAAATCAGAAATCAAATACAAAAAGAGCTAAAAATGAATAGATATGATATGACTCTCCGAGAACGTTATAAAACAGAAAAGAAACGTGTCAGATCTCTCATCAGTGTAAGTATAAAAGACTTTTACAAAAATCAATTTAATGACTCTAGACATGATACAGCAGCAACATGGAAAGTGATAAGAAGTATGATACCAAATGAAAAGAGTACCTCAGAAAGTTATGAAAATATTACGGAGTTGAAAGACAAAGCAGATAACTTTAATAACTATTTTGCTAACGTGGGCAAAAATACATATGAAAAAACTCAAGAAAACATCAACTCAGTGAATATGAGTAATTGCTTAAATGGCAATTCTTCCAATGAAAACACAAGAGAGTACTTCAAGATAAATCCTATAGATTGTGCTACCCTAATTCTTACCATAAAGAGCCTAAGAAACTCTGGCTCTTATGGTTCAAATTGTATACCATTTCAGTTCATCAAAGATGCTCTACCCATGATTGCATCCTATATTCTAACTATTATGAACACTTCCATTGTTACTAAAAAGTTTCCTGACTCTTGGAAAATATCACATGTAATACCTCTGCATAAAAAGGGGGACAGAGAAGATGTGACAAACTATCGTCCCATTTCCCTGCTACCCATTTTCTCTAAAATATTAGAAAAAATTGTTGCATGCCAACTTATGTCATATTTAGAATCAAATAGACTACTAACGATTAGCCAACATGGTTTCAGACCAAAACTCTCGACGGAAACTGCACTGCTTAAAGTTACGAATAGTATATATAATAATATAGATATGAAAAAAATATCTTTACTAATTTTACTAGACTTATCAAAAGCCTTCGACAGTGTAAACCATGAAATTCTTTTAAGTAAATGTATTAACTTAAATATTGATCCAAGCTGGTTTAGTGAGTATCTGTCTAATTGTAAACAGTCCATACGTCTTAACAACATTATCTCTGTGCCAAAAAAATGTATCATTTGGTGTTCCACAGGGATCAGTACTTGGTCCTATCCTCTTCTCCATTTACGTAAATGATCTATCTTCTTTCATTTCTGACTGTCTAGTCGTACAATATGCAGATGACACTCAACTACTCCTTAGTGGTGATATTAATAATCTCCCAGAGCTAACTTTAAGAGCAGAAAACACTCTGTCAAAAATTAAAACCTATTTACAAGAAATTGGGCTGTTAATTAACGAAAGTAAAACACAGTGCATATTTATTGGTTCAAGGTTCCACATAGCACAAATTCCAGAAAACACAACAATTAATTTTTGCGACAATATTATCACACCTAGCAAAACAGTCAAAAACCTAGGAATTCACTTTGATAACCACATGTTGTTTGATTCCCACATAGATAAAGTATGCAAAAAGGTTACAGGAACATTAATGTACTTATCACGTATAAAAGACAATTTTGAGACTACCACTCGAATAACTGTTGTTGAATCTCTAGCCCTAAGTCACATTAATTACTGCACAACTGTTTGGGGAGCTACCACTAAGACTCAGATAAACAGAATACAGAAGCTTATTAATTATGCAGCTCGAGTTGCCCTGGGAGGAATAAGAAAATATGACCACATCACACCAGCTCTCAATAAACTTGGGTGGCTGCGAGCAGAAAATAAGGTCGCTTATGCTATTTATGTTTTTGTATTCAAAATTTTGGACCATCATTATCCTAGCTGGCTATTTGATTTAAAAACAGTCAGGGATATAAGGGGAACCAACACAAGACAGAGCAGTGAGCTCTTTATTCACAGAACAAACACAGAAGCAGGTTCAAAGATGATCACTATCAAAGGGCCAACACTCTGGAATAATATTCCAGAGCATCTTAAAAATGCATCCTCCTTCGCAGCTTTCAAAGGCAAACTATATAGTTTTCTTTTGGACAAATAGTTGCTGCTCATTAAGAACTAATTATTCTCATTGTAAGGAAACAAATATGGAAATGATGCCGATAATAACGATCCTGTATCTAGTGGCATACTTACTACTTTATTATTAACATTATTGTTAACATTTTTATTACAGCATTATTATATTCTATGAAAGCTGCATTTAATTTAACTATATGTCTAACCCTCTTATTTATTAGTTTAATTACATGTCTAATTATAAGTTACTATTAATGTTGAATAACCATTGTAAAAAATGGAAATAAATGTTTTGATTTTGATTTGATTTGATTTGGCTGTAGAAGACTTGAAGAAAGTAATGTGAGTCGCTAATGGATTTTAGTCATTAACCTTTCACCTCCTTGATAACGGGCATTACAACACCTGTTTGAACAAAGAACCGTTGTAAGCAAGTTATAACTCAAGTTAGTCCTAGTACCAAGGACCCCTACAAATGAGGGGAGTTTTGTGAGACTTTCTTACAAAAAGTTAGTTGTCCTCGTGAGATGCTACGAGACACTCATGATTGTGACGTGATTTTAATGCGTGAAAGCCTTCGTAATTAATATTTATGAAATACATTTGCTACCGTGATCATTGACGGTGCATATACGTTTAATAATGAGTAATTAGTTGCTCTTGTGAGGCACTACGAGACACTCGAGTAGAAGAACGTGGTAGAGATACGTGAATCAGAAGATATTCGAGTTTGATTCAGAGTCCCGTGATTGCTGACGACATTTGGGTTTTCCGTATAGATGAGTACAGATTTAACTTATTTCTAACAATGTGAGGGACAGAATGAGCTCATTTAATATAACACTCGTTGGTAGATGTATGTTGGAAAATTTATTATTCTGTAAGAGGAAGTTTTAATTTTAGGTGAGGAGAGTTTATTTAATAATTCACATATCAACAGTTCATAAACCCCTTATAAAATGTTTGCATGTATGTCTGTGCATGTAATATTAACTATATTGTATTGGTAGAGGATTTAATGAGATCGTTTGTAGGCCTCTACTGAAGCCGTGTCAGGATTTCCGAATTTAGGGGGTTATAAGATCGAAGGGTAACAACATATAGGAAATCCTCCACAGTAATATTATCACTGGTTACTTTTATCATTGAAACCGATGACACTATCACATGTTACCAAATTAAGTGCAAAGTTGAAAGTATTGGTAAATCTACTGAATATTGAAGCGTTAGAAAAAGGTAACCAATGTGTCTGAAATGTATGTTTAGACAAGTAACATTCAAAGAAATGGATACTTTTTTTATGTCATAATTAGTTCCCATCTGAATGGGAGTGGACACAGACAGGTTGGAGCTAAAGGAGTAAAACTGCATGCCATTCTATTCCGCACGTTTGCCAGGCTCATCACTTACAGATTTAGATTTGCCTGCTCTACTAACGAAATAATGCCATCCATGATTTTAAACTTCATTGTTTAATAATTATTAATAAAATGGTATCTATATATATATATATATATATATATATATATATATATATATATATATATATATATATATATATATATATATATATATATATATATATATATATATATATATATATATACTACTCTTGCTCTTGTTGGTTCCAGTACATGTTGATGCAAAAAAAAGTACATGTTGATGCAAAAATAAAATTCTATCTCCACAGTCTAGAAATCCTACCCCAAAATAAGATTTTCTACTATTGTGATCAAGACAATTTCTGTCTATATATCCATGATAAGAATCCAACGTAATTAATATCTGTCATTTTGTTTAACATGCAATGTTAGCAATTGAATTTATCACTTCTAGTGTACCCATACTACTTTCCTCATAAAACTCTAGTCTTTGTTAATTCCTTGGCAAGTAATATACAACAGCTATCTTGGAACCTTTTTTTTTTTTTTTTTTAAGATTCTCCACCCAAGGATGGGTGAAAAGGGTCATGGAGGACCCGTAGGGCTGGCATCAGCCAACACAGGCCCCAATCCCCTACTGTGGTGCCCAGTCACAGCAGTAACCTCCCCAGTAAATAGCTTAAACTCTCTTGCCTGGACAAGGCTAAATATGTCGACCTTACGAATGCGAGGCCAGCGCATTACCATTGTACTAGTCAGAAGGCTTGGAGCCCTCTTCTGTGCCCATAGCTACACAGTGAAAATTAATTACTTGAACTTTAACTCACTTCCTAGAGCAATACTTCCTTAACCTAGAGCCTTCCAATTACAAGTAAAGCTATCTCTCCACCAATCCTCAGATCTCTCAGCCCTCATTATTTTGTAATACTGAGGAAAAACTTAAACTGTATATTTCTTTATGTAATTTTATCTCTGTAACTGACATTAAATCTGCCTCATTGTTATATATCCTATCCTTTACTTCTACTGCCTTACCAGCTATCCCATTAGCATTTTGTTTTCTTTTTTCCATGAGTGTGACACTGGGACAGGCACGGGCACCATAAAACGACTAAGACAAAGTACAAGCTTAACGGCGCAGAAATAAGAGAATGATACGTATAGGAAAAGGACAGGCTGAAAGTAAGGAAGACCTACTGATCTGGCAGGATTAGGCCCTAAGATGACAATAAGCCCGCTACATGAAGGAATATACAGTAGGTCTTAATTAGGAAAGAAAAAAGGAGGAAGAGCATTCAAGAGTCTGGAGGTGGATGGGAAGAATCCTGCAAGTTAGAAATGTACACACAGTACCTGTGATACCTTTGAGACAAGGCTGCTTGGCGAGTGTTAAGTGGCCTTGGCAGCAGGGAGGGATGCAACTCGCCTTCTCATCAGAGCAGCAACGGAAGTAGTAACAATAAAAAAGAGAAGGCGAAGATACCCTAAGGCAAAACGAAAGAGAATCAAGATTAGAAGTAAGAGAAAGTTCATTGCTGAGCCTGACTGCCATAAATTCAACCCTATCACGGAGATAAGTATAAAAAAAGCACACCAGATGTGCGAGCAGTATTCTAAGTAGGGACGGATAAGACCTTTACAGATTTTAACTAATTGAAAAGATGAAAAGTAATGTCGAAATCAAAATCAGAAACTCCTATTTTTTAGATGCAGATATTGAAATTGGATTATGTGACTCCCACAAAACAAATTCGAGGCTATAGGCTAACAGAATTAAGGGGTAAATTTTGTTGCTTTCGAAGACAATAGGGGTATTAGGAGGAGAAGAAGATATGGAGTTAGCCAGAAGTTGTGGGCTGAAGGCATTAAATTTAACTAAAACTTGGGGACCCCACTCGGATATTCTCTGTTAATCGGAGTTGAGAGTTGAAGAAAGAGTGATACAAGACTGATTACGAGTAGCAGACGAGGGTATAAGAAAAACAAGGGGAGAATAATCTGCAAAGGCATGGAGAAGAGAGGAGGATGGGGACTGGAACTGATTGTTTATGAAGAGAAGGAAAAGAGTAGGTGAAAGAACACAAGCCCTGTGGAACACCATTGGTAAGTGGGAATGAGCTAGATGTTGCATCGACAACAACCACAGATATAAACCGGTCAGAAAGAAAACTGGAAATCCGAGAACAGAGAGAGGAGGTAAAGCCATAAGCAGGAAGTTTGGCCAACAGAGCCTTGTGCCAGACTGTCATAAACCTTAGAGATATCAAGGGATATGACAAAGGATTCCCCATAGTTCTTCAGAGAAGATGACCATACATGAGTGAGATTAGACAGGAAGTCACCAGTGGATCTTGCCTTAGAATCAAGATGTCTCAAGCAGTGAATATTGAACAAAATTTCAAGTACTTTAGTAATAGCAGAGGTTTAGGCAATAGGTCGGTAGATGGAAGGAATAGAGTGGTCAACCTTCTTAGGAACAGGCTGCACAAGAGCATGCTTCCAAGATGAATGATAGATGCTGGTTGAAAGAAAGAGGTGAAAAAAACAGCAAGCAATGGAACCAATTCATCAGCAAACTCGCTGAGGAACCTTGTAGGTATACCATTGGGTCTTAATGCCTTCTTTGTCTTTAGAGAGCGAAGAACCTTATGACCTTTGCATGCAGAAAGAATAAGGGAGGGCATAAGTTAGGGAGGGGTAAAGTACAAGGAACAGATATGCTGGAATCACTTACGGAAGAGTTGGCAGAAAAATGAGAGCCAAACAGAGTGGCTTTGTAGGTGGGAAAGCAAGCTATAGAACCACCAGGATGAATGAGAATGGAAAACTTGAGTTGCAGAGGTTTTTGGCTAAGAACTAGAAACATTTATTAGTGGGAAAGGAGATAAGGTCATCAAATATCCTTCTTAAAAAGGAAGCTTTATACCCCTGAATCTGAGTAGTGCAATGATTCCTAGCTGTAATAAATGCAGAGCGAATTAAATCAGAAGGAGAGGCTTGGTACGATTAGTATGCCCGGTCCCTGGCCTGAATGGCCATTGAGCAGGCACAATTAAACCAAGGAATTGGGGGAGAAAAACATTTCATAGAGGAGGGGATGATGCCTCCATTCCCAAGGTTATGATCTAGGCAACTTTTAGGGCTACCTGATCAGGGTTGTGGGTCCAAAAGCAGTAGTCAATCCCAGGAGGTCAAAGAGAAAGTTATGCATATCATCACTTGAAGTGCCAAAAGAAGCGCAGAGTTGGAGGAATTGACGGGGGTTGAGCGAAAATGGAAGCTGAGATCATATAGTGGTCAGATTTACCAAGATAGGAGAGTCCAGAGTATGAATAGTTTGAAGGATAAGTAAAGAATTGGTCAAGAGCACTAGCTGCATGGTCTTGGCAATCGGGAACACAAGTAGAATGTTTGATAGTCTGCTCCAGATCGTAAGTAACAAAGAAAGCAAAGACATATAATGGTAGTGGAGAGATAGATCTGCGGCCATAGATCATCAAAGTTAGGAGATTCAAGGTTTATGAGCCTTGCAATATGAGTGGAGTTTAGTGTTACAGTAGACACAGACCCCACCTTTGAAACAGAAATGAGAATACAGGTTATAACGGGACTTGAAATGGGTAGGGGGTGCACGGCTAGACAGCTGGGTTTCAGAGTGGAGGAGGAAGTTAGGGAGGGATGGCCAACCTATTAACCATTTGTGCATAGTAACCTTAATGAGGCTATATCCCTTGGCTTCTTGACAGCTTCTTTATCACTAATTTATAAAGATGAACTCTAAATCAAATATTTCTCTTTTCTTCATCATTTTTTCCCTCATCAAATTATATGGCTTCCTGTAACTAGTTTTTATATACTTCCATTTCTTACTGTGTACTATAAAGTGGAATAAACACTGTCTTGTATTCTTGACAGTCTTTAGATTTTGTTTGCCCTAATCAGTAATTCTTTGCATGTGTCCTCTCTATTAAAAGTTTTCTTTATTATCCTTTCCTTTCCCTCCAAAATGTACTTGTCAAGTTAGTGAATGCTTACACTATTCTCTAGACCACATTATAAACCAAGATTCCTTATCAGTTGTAATAACTTAGCCTTATTATGTTTGTCTCCACCTGTGGGCCCACCAAGGCCCGGCCACCCTCAGAGGTGGATATCGATAACGAACGTCTCCCCGGCAAAGTTGACTAATGTGATTCATGTATGCATGAGATTATCAGGGACTTCTCATGATCATGCACTTGTTTGATCAGAGGAACTGCTTTTGCAATCTATACCTTTTTTTTTTTCCCATCAAATTCACCCACATTTTCCAGTACAACCTCTTTCACTGCATTTGAAAACGTTTTTGTAATACTCCTGATCTGCATTCCGCTGTGTGTACATAAGTGTGCATTTAAATACTAGTACTTACCCAATAGTTCTTACTGGAAAGGGCTCCATTCTCATAACTTTCCATCCTTGGTTTACTCTCTAACACTTATCTTTCCTTGAAACTATGAGTGAAATTAGCTTGTCATTTCTTTGATCAACAAATTCCAATTATCAACTACTCTTATCCTAAAAGAAAAAGTACAGTACAGGGTACTTCTTCACATCCTACAAAAAAGTGTTCTAATGAAGCTTCAAACTATGATTTCAAGTTCTAAGCCAACCAAACCAAAGCATCGCTGCCTATCTGTATTGTGCAAACCATGAATGTAATCAAAATTCTGTTACCATATCCCCTCCTCTTTCTTCAAACTTGTAGTGGAGGTAAATCTAATTCTATACACCGTTCCATGTAACTAAGATCACATCTCAGTCATCTGCTTTGTACCATTCATTTAATCCAACATATTTATATGTTTTTTCAACCGTGGATTCCACATGAGAGCTGCATATTTCATCGTAGGCCATAAAGAAGTCATATAAATATTTCTGAAGGCCACCCTTATGTTTGCAAAGAAAGAATACACTGACTTAATTATGCTGTGTGTATCCAGAGAAACTTCTGCCAATACATTTACCCTTATGTCTCTTAATTTTTTTCTTAGGCTTTTGAAACTTTTCTTCAATTACTGAATCCCTAAACATGGGCATTTTTGTACTCTTCCCTACTCTCATTGCTTAACATTAAAAATTACAGTACTTAACTGTGGGTAATCTAATTGAATTTACCAAATTGTGCTCAAGGGAAGAACTATTCTCATAACACCTTAACACCCTGCCTCATTTTTTTCTTATTACTCACATAACTTTCCCTGGAAATATTGCATATAACATTTACCTTTTCTTTGCTTAGCAAATTCCAATTATCAAATATTCTTACGTTAATTTTTTTTATTTATTCAAATAACTGTACATGGGACGTGCACATGGGCACTCCCAGTAATACTGCAGTTGTTAAACATTACAATCTATATTTGGTTATGTATAAATAAAATATTAATAGACTTTGCAATTAATTTTAAATATCATAGCCAGTAATTAAGAATAAAATATAGTGTAATAATTGACTGACGGCAGAAGAGCACTCTGCGATTATTAATTAAGAATAATATATTATGGTTTACATGTATTACTGTAATAGCAGAAGAGCACTCTGTGATTATTAAGAGTAATATTTGTAACAATAATTTTCAATAGCCCTTGTTGAGTGCTATCATTAAAGTTAAATTTCCACTTTACCACAGTACCACTGCAGACAATTTGAAGCAGACTTTTTGAAGCGTACTTACACGAGGTAACACTATTTGTTTACAAGACCCTAATTACACTAAAGACGCAATAAACTCAAAAGACGTAATAGAAATGACTCATGCATAACTAACAAGCTTATTACTGAATTTAATTGTAAAGGATTAGCCTTTATCAGCACTGTACATGATAAAACTCTGAGCAAAATAAACGATTTTGGATAGAATTTGTGAGTGTTAAATTGCTGCCTTGGTTTTTCAGAATATTGAAAACTGAGTCAACAAACTTTTTGAGAAGTAAAACTTTAATTTATTTATTTGTTTAATATGTCGAAAGAATGATCAATAGTAATTTCAATAACTATTTGAATGGCCATTTTTAGGCCATAATAACAATAATAAATTATTATTACTGTTATTATTATTATTATTATTATTATAAATGAGAAAAGCGATTTTTGTAAACCCCTTAAATATTACACTTAAAAACCAGTCATGGGAACTGAAACATGCGTCACATCATATGTGGACATTGCATTTTTTCTTAATATCACATAAATAATAATGTTGGCAATTTTTCCTACAAACAAAAAACCAAAACTCACTTCTATCCTAAGTCAAAAAGCAATATTTTGCTACAGTTTACTAACATCAAAATATTTTATCATTGATTATAGCTGAGAATGCCAGTTAAAAAAATCCGACAGAATAAAAAAAAATAAAGACTAAAACCTTTGTAATTCATATAATCAAACGGACTTTACCTAAACAATATGCATTTTGAATGATGTTTTTATTTAACAATTTAATATATTACAGTGTATAATTATAATTATAAACCCAGCCACTGAGGGGGGCAAGCCAGCCTCAACTTGGTGCCGGTCCCAAGCCGGGTAAATGGGGAGGGTTGCGGCAGGAAGGGCATCCGGCCATAAAATTTTTGCCAAACCAAAATATGGCCAGTACAGATAACTGGCCAGAACATCGACCCCCATAAAAGTGGGAAAAGATGTAGACGAAGAAGAGAAGAGTGTATAATTATAATTTATGGAGATTGAAACTAACAAATGAAACTATACTTTCGATCTTCAAGTTGGAGAACCACAAAACGAGCGAGATGCGTCTTTGGCCCGATGTCTTAAACAGTGTAAACCTAGGATACCATATTGTTAGTTAGCTAGACACACAAATGGATTTCATAAACGCATCTGACGCAGTTCTGTGTAAGGCTATGATCACGTACGGGATCCTAGCCATACACAGAACCGCGTCAGATGCGTTTATAAACTTCATTTGTGTCTAGCTAACTAACAATATGGTATCCTAGGTTTACGCTGATTAAGAAATCGCGCCTTTATCTTTCCCAAATATTCTGTTTACTACGATATTCAAACAAAAACTTACCTATATATAAGTAAATGCATTTTTTTTTTTTTTTTTACGAAAAACCCACTTCTTATTTATCCAAATTCCTCGAATTTTTGGCAGTGTCCATTATTATAATTTATTTATTTATTTATTTTTACATTATGCTGTCATTAGAAAAATCCTCTTCAGTGTGCAAATTGTGAGTATTCGATATTCTGCAGCTCTTCAGTATCGTTTCAAAAACAATATTTATTAAACTACATCAGTTTCCAAGTACGTTAATTTCCAGTCAAACGAATTCAATTTTTTTTTTTATAGAAAATACAAGTAAGTAGCACATGTCCCCAGGTACAGTTCTTAGTTTAATTGAAAAACAAAAATAAAAAAAAATAAACAATCCTAATATCATAGATAGTGACCAACAACACTTGAAGTCATTATGTTCAGTTTTATTAAGGATCTCATTCTCACATCCTATTTAGTGCTAACAACAATGACAGAAAACATTCATTACTGTTGTATATAACGCTCTGCATATACGGTCATGAACACTTCATTTATCTTGATCCATGGTACATATTCTATATATATATATATATATATATATATATATATATATATATATATATATATATATATATATATATATATATATATATATATATATATATATATATATATATATATAAAATTTCCTCTGGAGTGTGTGTCAAACATTTCCTCCGTAAAAGTTGATAACTGGGGAAGAGCGAGGGGACTGGGCCATCCTCTCCTTAGTATTTTTCATCTCGAAGACACAGGTTTGCTTTGACTCGGCCATCCCCCTTATATGGAGGATTATGGCTCATGTATATAGAGACAGATATACAAATATATGCAAAAGTACATTTTCAAAATTAATTTTTCCACTTTATTCGTAAAACTAATCATGCCCAATAAAAGATACTCATCTAGACTAAACTATTTGCAAGGCATGAACACTACATTAAAGAAAGGAAAAAGCAATAAAAACTATGTATTACGTCAATTTTTATTATTCAAGGGTAAATAAAATAAACATCCTCAGAGACGGTGTCTGTCAATGGTGACACATCGTCTCTGCGAGAGCTTACAATGTATCCTAATAACAATAATAAGGATCAGTCACAGAACAGCAACCTGACACCATAATTTTGTGTTTATTCTGGGATCGGAGTAATAAGCAGATTGAGATAACCTAACCTAACCCAACTTAGGTCAGATTAGGTTAATCTGCTTTTGCCTCAGTCACAGATTATGCGCCAAAGATTAACATCAGGTGCCTGTTCTACAACTTATCCAATACTAATATATATATATATATATATATATATATATATATATATATATATATATATATATATATATATATATATATATATAATCCGGTTTTACGTCACGGACTCCCTTATCAACCAAGGGCTTTATATATATATATATATATATATATATATATATATATATATATATATATATATATATATATATATATATATATATATATATATATATATATATATATATATAAAACCAAGAACAAACATTTTTAAATAATAAATCAATAAGAAATACGATAGAAGAGGCATCTTCTACCTCAGGAGCTGAAGAAAGTAAGGCGTGTGCGTCCCATAGCGCGAGTCTTTTCTCCATCAACATTACTACACACTTGTTTCTCTCATCATCTCAGACGATTCATATATGAAGGACGAACACACCCTTACTACACCTTATTAATAATAATAAGAACAAATAAAAAGACTACTAAAGAGCGCTACGTCATTTGTTCACTCGTTTTACTGGGTATGGCACGATAAGATAATTTAGGAGTATATGAAAATAAGAAGGAAGGAGGTACGGACAAAAACCAAAAGAAAAGAATTATGTGATAGTCCTACGGCAAATTGTTCTCACAGATGAGATGTTGTTCTGTGAATACATAATATTATAAAATAAATATCTGAAGCTCTCGGAAAAGTCTGGGTTGACGAATTATATCATATAACTTACATAACGATGGAACAGTTTTACGTTCCACATTTAGTCCCAATTCGGATGGGGGTGGACACTGACATGCTGGAGCTTGGGGATTACGGCTGGATGCTGAGTTAGTCGCTTTCCGACTATTTCAGTAACCCTACTTTACTAAGGACTGTAATATTTTTTTTTGTGATCTTTATCTACTTATTATTATTATTTATTATAATTTCAAGAGTTAGATGTTCGAGTTAAGGAACTTTTGTTAGTTACTAAAACTACATCAAATTTGGATTATTGAAAATTTTTTGAAATTATTATTATTATTACCATCATCATTAAATGGGGGAGCGTTAGTTCAGTGGTTAGAATGGAAGGTTTGGTAAGGGACAAACCCATGTTCGATCCCACTGCCGGGCATTAAGAAGTGCATCTAACCTTAGTTCCCCCCAGCTCTAGCCTGTCTGTATCCGCTTCCATTTGAATGGGAATTTATAGTAACACAAAAGTATAAAATAAGTATTAGTAGTATAAATCCACTAAGCGCAGCTGGGACTAAATTTTAAACTAACTATCCAGTTACCCACAGAATTGTAGAGGGCGAAGTGGCTGTTTTCCTCCTCCCTTCATACCATCCCTATAACCCAACCCTCCCACTACCCGAGAATCCCCATTCTGTTCCCCACCCACCCCCAGCTTTTCACCACCCATTTTTTCAGTAATGTTCCCTCAACACTGTCTGAAGATGATGTGGGTCGAAAGCACCAAACTCAACATTTCCAAAACCAGTTCGTTCTTTTGTACTATAAATGAAGCAGACAGACAACAGGCTTCTTATGGTACTTTTGTTTAATTTCTCTTAGATTTACCTAGAAAGTAGTCGTAAGATTTTAATAATAATAATTTAAGAAGAAAATAAGAAGAATAATTACGAACAGATGATGAAGATTAAAAAAAGGCAACAGCAAGGCGGGGAGCGGAGAGAGAGAGAGAGAGAGAGAGAGAGGGGGGGGGGGGGGGGGGGCGGTAACTGGAAAACTTGTAAAGGAAAGGGAGATGGGGATTATAAGAGAAAGGTGAAGGGGTGTAGTAGGGAGGGGGAGAGGTCAAGGGGTAAAAGAGACGCAATATAAGGGCACTACAAGAGCCTGGTTTAGGGTGGGGGGTACAGAGGACCACTTGTTTGAGAATATAAAGGCTTCTCTTCAAGGTTCATGAAGCTGCTGTTGCTGCTGCTGCTGATTCCCCCAAACCATCCCTTGAACCCTTTCAACTCCACTGCCAATGTTATGCATTTTTAATTCATTTTTTCTATGATTGTGACACCAGGATGGAAAAAAATAAATAAATAAATAAATAATATATATATATATATATATATATATATATATATATATATATATATATATATATATATATATATATATATATGAATCTGCCCTCATCGCGCCTGGGCATGATGAAAACATAATGTAAAAAGAAACAGAGATGGGAGTGTTGTGACTTGTCACATGTGGAGATAATAAGAGATGTGTAATGAATATCCAAGAATATTCGGTGTTGATGTAGGCATAGAAAAAGAACCGTAACTGAAGGAAGACTTAACATCGAACTGTCCTGGGCAGTTCTATTCAAGTCCAAAAGACTTAATTTGGGTCATGGCTTGAGCAAATTACTACTCTATATCCAGATCTCTTTTTATTCTGTATTATGTAGGGTATTTTGCCTGACTTTTTTTCTTACAAAAAAGATTTTCTCTTATTATTATTAATATTATTATTATTATTAGCAGTAGTAGTAGTAGTAGTAGTAACAGTAGTAGTAGTAGAGCAGCAGGTTAGATATATTGAAAGAAGATGTGAAGTTGACATGAAAAATTTTAATATGTTATGTAAAACTAGTAGTATTACTTATACTTAACTTCACTATCAGTTGAGAGAGAGAGAGAGAGAGAGAGAGAGAGAGAGAGAGAGAGAGAGAGAGAGAGAGAGAGCTTATGCATCCTTTCTGAACCAGAAAAATTCGATGCACCAAGCTATAAAGACAAAAAAAGCGCCTTCAACTATATAGCAAGGCTACTAGTCAAAATGCATACATATACTATTACTAGAATTTGATAAATGATCTAAATTGGTTATACTTGTACACATCTGACAATATTAAATATTTTTAAAACAATATAAAACTTATATTCATTACGATTACATGGAAGAGTAAATACAGGCAAAGACAACAAATGGAAGAAAAATAAAGCGAAAAAACTCTAAAGAAGACAAAAAGTACCTCGAGGAGGGGATTAGGGGAGGGAAGTTCTTTGTTTATTCATTCAGTTTCTGGTGCATTAAAAGAAAAAGGAGGAGGAGAAGAAAAGACAACCGAAAGGAAAGACAAACGACAGCAATAATGCGGAGAAAAAAGAGAAGAAAAAGTAGAAAGAGAAGAAGAAGAAGAAGCATTAGTCTCGTTACTGTAAAAATTTTTGTCTAGACAACCACAAAGAAAGATGTAAAAAAAAATATTCTAAGTAAAACTCTCTACTTTAGAAGGATATCGAAATTTCATGAGTGCCGTAAGAGAGAAGAAAGAGAAGAATGTAAATTGTAAGATGTAAGTTCAATCACATGACGTCATAAAGTTATAAAATGCAACCAGGATGATCCTGCATGCAACAAAGATTTTCGTGGGACCATCTTTACTTTGCACCCACTAGACCTGGAGTCTAAAAAAAAAAATAAAAATAAAATAAAAAAAGCTCACATATCATTATGCAAACGTGATATATATATATATATATATATATATATATATATATATATATATATATATATATATATATATATATATATATATATATTATATATATAATATATATATATATATAATATATATATATATATATATATATATATATATATATATATATATATATATATATATATATATATATATATATATATATATATATATATATATATATATATATATATATATATATATATATATATATATATATATATATATATATATATATATATATATATATATATATATATATATATATATATATATATATATATATATATATATATGCCTTTTAATTACTAATTCTAACAAATGGTATAACATAAAAGCCGTGGCAAGACAGCAAAACAATTTCTTTACTTATAATTAATTACCCCCTCTCATCTGTCCCAATTAGATCTTTCTCTTCCCTTTTCCCAAACAAGAAAAATTTGGCACTCTCGTTTCATCTCACATGAGCCCTTGTTGATTAAAAACACGCTTAAATAGGAATACAATAACAAAAATGTACAACAATAAACCTAAAAAATAAAACAGTAATCACGACGATGTTGCTTGTAATCATCGTCGCCGAAACTGAGAAGACTGTTGTGGGTGAGGTCACTCACTCAAGGAGGTTGTGATGGAAGGGCAGCACATCACATCCAAGTTGAGTGAGTCACCCAGCACTCACAGGCAAGATACTGCAATACAAAAAACTACAATAAAAGGGAAAAAAAAAGGAGGCACCAATTTGGTTACAATCTCAGTACATTTACCAAGAAAATTTTAATTACTTCGAAATTATCTATAGAACCATTCGTAATCATTTACATTTCCAGTTTCCTGTAATGAGTTTTCAGTTTCATTTGACGGGAAATTATATTCGTATAATAAAGTCATTACGAACCAGTTCACTGACATACATTGCTAAAGGTTTCATGAGTCTCAGTTACGGTGTAGGATTAGGTAGAAAAAAATAATCAATGCAAAAAGTAAGCCTCAAACAAATTAGAAACAAGGATGTGTTTAATAATAATAATAATAATGAAACTGAAACAACTATCTCTACAACATTTGCTTATTATAATAATCACTAAATATGTTATTCTTCACACTCAGGACTTTAGACCTGATTTAGCTGTAATTTACAGTCAAATTACATATTCATTTCTTAAAGCCTAACATACACGAATAACACAAACCTATATACTTGCTGACATTAGTCCTACACTCATTTCCCCTCAATCCTCAGTTCGTGAAGATCATTCTCTGCTTCATTTAATCACATCTCATAAAACTCAAATACTTAAAATAATTAATGTCTCTGCTAATCCTCGGAATGATGTATATAAAGAACAGAGACAGTGTACTTCAGTGACTATCAAATTATATTACTTAGTATAGTTAACGATGTGGAACTTTGCAATATAAAGAGCTCAACAGCAGAGATGTGATAGCTTGCAAACACGTTATTAGTTCAAGTAATAACGTGAGCTCTAAATCCACTGAAAGAACACTTTCATAAATGGGATATCTGTTCGCCAAAATCTTTTACAATTCCTAGCAAAAGGTTTGTTCATTAGTAAGAGCCAGAACAACGGCACCACACACAGACACGCTCTCGCCCTTATCCTAGAACTGCCACTTATGTGGGGCATCAAAACTAATCGCGAGAAGGTCTACTTGCCAGTTATGGCTGTAAATTTCATTAAAGAAGGCCACAGTGCCAATAGTTGAAAACAAACAGCGCTACATCACTAACTCTATACTAAGGAATGTGTAGCAAGAGAAACTAAAAAATCAATTTAATCCTCAATATTTATTTTCCAATGATTGGTAAAAGGGGGAGCTGGTGGCAGCGACATGGGAAGAAGAGGGGGGAAGGGCGGGTTTGTGATGTCATATCCGGTAGGGGGAGATAGATGAGTAGGCGAGCCCAACTGGTTTATACTTGGGTGCCAATTCCTTCACTCCCAAACCGTCAAATTTGAACGAAAAAGAAAACGATAGAGGACAAAAGTATGTTACAAAACATAAAAACTTATGTGTTGCTAACTTCAGTTTAATGTAGACTGTTGAGTAGCGACGAAGTAACTCTCCTGCTCTTTGCGAAATGTATTAAAACCAACAACAGCAAAATGAATCTAAACTAGACGTGAAATACAACTTAAGAGTTTAATGACTGGGAATATCAAGTCATAAAACTAGAGCATAACTGTAAACATTATTGTCAACTTCAGTTTCTTAATCCATAAGCGCGCTCACCGAGAGAACACAAACGCATTGAGTTATTCGAGAGAGAGAGAGAGAGAGAGAGAGAGAGAGAGAGAGAGAGAGAGAGAGAGAGTTGTCAAGTGGTGAAGTACCCCGGGAGCTGCTTCTGAGTCCAAAGCAAAGATTTTCAAGCATACATAACTCCAGAGATGGGTACTCTTCATGGCGACAAGCCCATGAATACCCATCATTCACTCAATTAAGAACTCCCTTGTCCTCCCTCTTCTACCCCTCCGGCAACAGCGTCCTCGTAAAACGTCTCTCTGTTTTCTATACCACCTCACCCCTAAGTATAATTTTATTTTATTTTTTCAAAAGAGGGGTGCGGCACTGGTGTTTCTACTCTTATCGAAGACTTTCCCAGTGTAGATAATTCCTCCCTAAAGGAAGGTTTACACGGTCAAACGGTTCGTCGAACGGGGTTCGACGGACAAGTGTTTGAAGTGATGTTCGAACGTGTGAACGGGGTATTTGGTTGTCGAACGTGTTCGACAACCAAATACCCCATTCACACGTTCGAACATCACTACAAACACTTGTCCGTCGAACCCCGTTTGACGAACCGTTTGACCGTGCAAACCCCCCTCCCTAACACAACCCACTAATCTAACGGCGTATTTACATAAAACGTTATACCAACAGAAGCTACTACACGAAGAAAGTTACTATTGTCTCTTAATCCTCAAATGTTGTTGAAGAGAAGAATTACGAGTCTTTCAAGAGTTGAATTCAAGACCTCCTGGGTGGGAATAGGGTGCTAGAGCCAATGGGTTGCCGAAGAGACATCTTAAATTTATGGGAATACCCACAATTAATGACTGCGATTGTATTTGTAATCCATGGTTTGTGATTATCTGATTGTGCTTACGGGAAAGAGCCCAAAGCTCGTATCTTCCCGTCTCCTGATCGGTTCCATTTTGTACTTAGTGATACTTATCATACCTGTCCTTAAAACTATGGAATGAGATAGCATTAACTACCTCCTCGCTTTGCGAATTCCAATTATCAACTACTCTTACACTGAAAACGTACTTCCTTACATCCTGCAAAGAAGTTTTCTTACGAAGCTTCAAACTATGACCTCTAGTGTGCTGAGGTGTGTAAGTAGGTTGCAAAATAAAATAGCTCTATACTGTAACAAGCAACATAAAATAATAGTCTCACTTCCATGATGTCAAAAATAAATAAATAAATAAATAAATAGCGATTTGGACTATGAGATTTCAGAAATTAAAGTAGTCTGCGGTAAATGCACAGTGTTTTTTGTTATCCCCATACACTGAAATCCATTTACAGACGATCTTTAATACTACTCAAGGGCCATAAAGCTCTTCATAACAAAATCTCGATTCCTAGCAGGAGAAAAACACAAAGAGGGAGAAGATTTTTTCCCTGTCCCCTCGCTCAGCCCCATATAGTCGGTTTGCATGACACAAGAGGCGAAATGCATGTTCCTTGCTACAGGAGAAGGAAAGGAAAAATTGAAAAGGAAAAAAAAAGACTGCAGAATAAGAGATCATGACCTATCACTTGGAGTCAAAAAAGATGAAGAATAATACAGAGAAAGAGAATAAATCATTAAAGACGAGGAAGTTCACACTCTACCTGTGCCCATCCATCAAGAAAGCAAGAAGAAAATGCCGAGTAAGAGAAAACGAACATGGGAGGCAGAGGACGATCAACATAAGGTAAAGTAAAGACGGAGATTATAGTATAGACTTTCATGCAATTTTGGGTTCTATTAGAAATCACTCTTTATGCAGTAATGACACACTTCTAAACTCGAATGTCCTCAGAGAAATAGATTTAAGGACACAGCATAAAAGAGAGGAAAAGGTCACTAGGATATGATATAGCCGCGGTCAACGCATAGTTGAGTCCCATTATTATCATCATTTAATATAGTAAGTGGTGACATCACCAGCACCATCAACTAATCTCTTGGTCAGAGAGAATAATAGTTTTTTGTTCGTTCGGTTGAAACTGAAAGTACAAAGACGATGTGTCAAGTTACACTAGTTAGTGCAAGAGTAGTAGTAGTAGTCGCTGCCACAATAGTAGTAGTAGTAGCTGCAGCAAGAGTAGTAGTAGTAGACGCTGCAGCAATAGTAGCAGCAGTAGCCCCTGAAGCAATAGTAGTAGTAGTAGTAGTAGTAGCAGCTGTAGCAAGAGTAGTAGTGGCCACTGCAGCAATAGTGGTAGTAGCCGCTGCAGCAATAGTAATAGTAGTAGCCGTTGCAGCAGTAGTAGTAGTAGTAGTAGTAGTGGTGGTAGAAACAATTTATATAATAATAATAATAATAATAATAATAATAATAATAATAATAATAATAATAATAATATAGTCCACTCTCGGATGAAACTGATGTTTGAAAGAGGCAATAATTATAATAATAATAATAATAATAATAATAATAATAATAATAATAATAAATAATCCACTCTCGGATGAAACTGATGTTTGAAAGAAACAATAATAATAATTATAATAATAATAATAATAATAATAATAATAATAATAATAATAATAATAATAATAATAACGCAGCTCATGCAGAGAAAAAAACCCCTCAAAATACTCTGGTAGAGGGAAGCATTGCTTGACCGAAGTATATTGTCTATCACTTAATCAAATAATGTCAATTAAAAAACAAGTCCTTCCTCAACAAATATCATCCCTATACACGTAAATCACCAAAATATTATCTGATAAATCCCCCCCTTCCATATATCACACACCCTGTAGTTAGTCGAGTATTGCATATCGTTCAAAACATCGGGTTACAGATTGTACCTGAACTAATAACAATAAAGAGCAGGTTTGCTTCGCCCAACACGGCTCGACACGATACGGTTCAAACCACCGAGTTTTTGGTACTGACAGCGAGAGAGCGATACGGACTGATGATGATGATGAGTATATCCGCTGCTTCATCCATTCATCACCCTCTCCAACCCCCAATGGCATAACCAGGGAGCCCTCCCATCCCATGCCACCACCAATCGTAACCAACATCACCGTCTTCCTAACCCCCCCCCCCTTCCATACACTGTTCTACCATATATAATTCGTACCTTATTCTTTATAACGGTGATATATATATATATATATATATTATATATATATATATATATATATATATATATATATATATATATATATATAATATATATATATATATATATATATATATATAGATAGATAGATAGATAGATAGATAGAGACAATTGTATATGTTTTTTTGTTTCACAGCTGGGCAAAGGATCACAAGCGATCTCTCTCTCTCTCTCTCTCTCTCTCTCTCTCTCTCTCTCTCTCTCTCTCTCTCTCTCTCTCTCTCTCTCTCTCTCTCTCTCCTCTCCCTTCATTACATGTCACATTCGACACGCTATGTCAAAATTTCCGCATAGTGGCCATGTCAAGAGTGAAGAAGGGAAGAGGAAAAATATAAATAAAATTCGTAAATAAAAGGAAACGTCAAATTATAACAACCAAAGTATGTAATATAGTTAACAATGAATGTGAAAATTACAAAGAACGGGAACATATTTGTCATATCAATCATCTTCATGGAGCGAGCGACAAATAAAAAAATGCATGTTATTCATATCTAGAAACACTTATCTTGCTCCTGAACATGATCCACAAACACCAAAATCAGTACCGTGAAACGTCTAATCAAACTCGCCTCATAGAAGCTTTAGTACAGCTTCGCTCTACACAAGCACAATGTCAAACATACAAAAACCCATTTAATCGCTTTTACACAACAAACATACACAAACAGGGTGCACCATAACTAGGTTATCAAGCGAAACAGGACACTGACTTCCGGTGGCCCACAACGTTGATAGTGTGGAAGGTTTACCTTCAGGAGAACGAAAACCTTACATGTAAAAAAAAAAAAAAAAAAAAAGTCTCGTGTTACAATACGCTCTGGAGGAGGTGTTCCCTTTTGCTTCCCACCTAACTGTTTTACAAAATAATGAAGTTAAAATTGCAAATCAGCTACAAGAGTTTTTAACTAAGAATGAAGAAAGATGGATACTAAGTGAATAAAAGTTATCGTTAAAAGCGATAAGCTGTATATACTACCGTTAAAAGGGAAGGAAATTAAAAAAAAAAAAATCTTGTGATAAGTCATGCTGTCATGACAGGGGCAAGTACCTGTATATGAACACGTACACAATTCAAAGTAAAAATAGGGTATGAATCCTCAATATTAGCTACTGTATAAAATTATTTTAGGATAGCCAGATTAGACATTAAAACAATTACAACAACGGAATTGTCAGGGGTAGAGTGCGCGAGTCGGAAAGCGACTAAAACGGGTCCGATCCCACGGCGGGGCATTACGAAGGGCATCTAGCCTTAATCCCCCTGCACTAACATGTACCTGTACACTTTCTTAGAATAGGGACCAATTGTGACATATTAAACGATGCAAAATGAATATGAAGATATCTACTGAATAACAGTGGAAAGTATTGCCTTGTTACCTGATGATGTAAGAAAATTAATATTAACAAAAAATATCATTCATGAATTATACAGGAAATTTAGCATATGCAAAATACGCTAAAAAGATATAAAAAAAAAATTGTCGTTTCGCTTTACTGAAACAAAATAGATGAGTTTGAGGTCGCTATATTAACATTTTACACATTATCTTTTTTTATTGGCATCAATACATTTGCAAGCTTTGCAGAAAATGGAAAAAGCAACGCAAAAATAAAACAAAATACAATAACTAAAATAAAATAAAATAACAATGTGGGTTAATGAGACTGTTTAATAACCGCAAGGTAAACTAGAAAAAAACATTAAAAAATAATCTTTCAAAAGGGTTTAAAAATCTTCCAATTGTTGGGTAGTATTTTTTTTTCAAGACCTTTTCGATATTTGGGAGAACTGATCCGTTTTTGGCCCTGCATCTCAAATGCATACTCCAAGATGAAATTTTCCGCGCACCAGCAATAGTAAAAATATAGACGACTCATCACTTTTTTTTTTTAAACTAATACCAAGTATATATTGACAGATTAGCTTGCATATCCTTTTTGATCATTTATATGACCTTATTCTTATATTTTAGAGTAATTTATTAGACAGTTTCTATCACAATTAATATTTGTCTTTAAGAAATAACGATAAAATAATCTAACGATCAAGTATGTACAGTAATAACTGTATGCAATAAAAAGAATATCTATAAAATAGTAAATATTCTAAGAAGAAAAACCTTGGCATTAGCTTTTATTACCCACGTTATAATGAACTATTTTGCTCTCAGAGGAACCATCAATCACTCTCTTTATTAATCTTCTGTTGCACCCAAAAAATCGAGCAAGTATTGTTTGAAGATTCGACTTTTGTTATATATTTGGATATAGTCAACAGCAAAATAAACAGGATTTGGATTACTTCTATGCTGCAGAGGCCTAGCATCATGCTATTCAAAGGCCCGATTTCTTAAACAGTGTAAACCTAGGATACCATATTGTTAGTTAGCTAGACACACACAAATGAATTTCATAAAGGGATCTGACGCGGTTCTGTGTATGGCTAGGATCCCGTACGGGATCCTAGCCATACACAGAACCGCGTCAGATGCGTTTATGAAATCCATTTGTGTGTCTAGCTAACTAACAATATGCTATCCTAGGTTTACACAGTTTAAAAAATCGGGCCAAAATGGACCGCAAATAACTATTGTCTGTAATTCTTTACTAAACCATTCACTTCAGTTAGTCTTTTTAAGATCAGTACCAAAGTAATATTTCATAACCTTTAATTCCTTATCCATCCTGAAGCTCCGAAGCTCTTAAAAACTCCTACCATCTCCTATACTATCTTCCATAAAAAAAAAAAAAACGCCATCTCATCCTTCTTTCACCAGCTCAATCGTATTAGCCTTAACGCCACAAGATCCCTCTCAGTGATTTTTATAACAAGGTTCTCTTATTTCAGCATATTAAAAAAAAGGAGAGAGAGAGAGAGAGAGAGAGAGAGAGAGAGAGAGAGAGAGAGAGAGAGAGAGAGAGAGAGAGAGAGAGAGCAGCTGTTATCATTACTTTTAATTCATGGCTGAGTGTTAATTAACTCATATCCCTTTGCTATAGCAATACAGGTCTAAAAAAAAATAAAAAAAATAATAAAAAATACTTCTATACCCGGTATCTCAACCCCAGTCAAAGTGTGGCGCCAACCAAAATTAAACGAGCCTTATTTTTCACGCCCCATCCTCTCAGTATACACACACGCGATAACACTCCCCCTCCCCCAAGTATTTCCCCCATCCACCGACTTCTAATATACATATCTCTGTTTACGTTCTCATGAACGAAGGAAATGAAAACTGGCATTTTAAGCCTTTATGGCCTCATGGCACAAAGAAGGTTTTCAGGTTTCAGAAAAATAGTGGCTGGTGAAAATGACGCACTCATCACGAACTTACGAAACGGGCAAGATATGATTAATATTCATGCTTATTCCTATATTTACTAGGCACCCTAGCAAGATCGAGTCCAAGGAATGGACAACAGCAAAAACAAAATCAACAACAAAGGAAACTAGAAGCGCGAAATGAAAGAAGAAATGAAGACATGAAAAAGAAAATGTAAAATTCAAAAGTTAAAAAAAAAGCGAAAGAAGTGAGGGGAGAAGTACAAAAAAAAGCGAGAGAAGT
>JAXCGZ010015211.1:2500-12500 GCA_037179515.1 Halocaridina rubra | reverse complement strand
CTAGGTAACAGTTGAAATTATTCCTGATAAAAGGTACAATTTGAGGAATACGTTTTAGAATGGATACTTAAAGGGAAAAGTTAATAAGTTTTATTAAAACCAATCCTCTTCTGGATTTTTTTTTTTTTTTTTTTTAAGAGCAGGAGGTTCGAGTATTGTAAATATTTATTGCATCTCCCACCCCACTGTTTACGTCTCTCCTCATTGGCTCCAGCCTCTACCAATCATAACACTGAACTTCGTCGATGCAGTTTTTTTTTTCTCTCTCTCTCTCTCTCTCTCTCTCTCTCTCTCTCTCTCTCTCTCTCTCTCTCTCTCTCTCTCTCTCTCTCTCTCTCTCTCTCACTCACACAGTTTGGCAATATAAATGTTTAAGATTAACTAATGAAGCGTCCATTAAAGTAACTCAGACCCAAGAACAATTAAACATCGCACATGACTAATTTAGCAGCTGCATATTCAACTCTTTTGACATTTTTAAATACATTGTCCTACGACAGAAAAAGATATCCATCCAAATTCCATATTCAATAATGGCTAATAAACACAATATATTATCTTTAGAAATATCTTTAGCAATAAGCAGATATTAAACGGTAATTTAAAATTAGCAATATCTAACCTTTAGAAATAAACATATTAAACTGTAATTTAAAATATAAAAAATCTAACCCTGAATATAAAAACACAAAAGGATTTACGAGCGAATCTCCAATTCGGCGAAATGAAACAAAAAAATAAGATAAGTGTGTAAACTAATGAGGTAAACAAGCCAAGCCTACATAAACAAATACCGAGGGGTCAGTTCTAACAGTGCCTTGAACTCCTAAAAAGGCACTCCTTCTTAAGGGGGAGGGAAGAGGAAGAACTAGATGAGGAGGGGAGAGAGAAATAGAAAGAAAACGTTGAGTGAGAAATCTACTAACAACCCAGACCTCACACTCTCATACCCTCCACCACTCCCTAAATACCCAAGAAACAGATAAGAACTCACTCTCTCTCTCTCTCTCTCTCTAACAAAAATGCTTTTTAAATGAAAATTTCATATATAAATATGAAGAGGAATATGAATGCAATCGATATTTCAGTGTGCGTTACAATAACATACCAATTTACTAGAGTCATATTATATTTACTTGAACCTATCCTGTCCTTTCTTTTCTATAGGATTAAAAAATATAAATGAGCATAAACACTACAGAAACATACAAAAATAATCGAAAAAAAAAAAAAACGAAGCCCGCAGGTTTGGCGTGGAAAAGGCAATTAGAAACAGGATCCTCGAAGCCTTAATATGAGGATGACCGTACAATGCACACACTCTCTCTCTGTACAATAAAGGACGAAGTCCAGCGAAAACAGAATGAATCTATTCTCATATTTCGTTCACGCCTGAAGTGGCTTTTGTCTAAACTACAGAACAACGAAGTAAAAAAAAAAACATATATGTTGTTCGTTCTCAGCTTAGACACAAATATAATGCACGCTTTAATACCATGTAAGCTTTTCAAGGTTTGCAGATGCTTGTACAATCTATGAGTGGATTATTATCGTTATAATATAAAATTTTAAGTTCCAGTAAGTGACAACACTTACGTAGGTAACTTTTCAACAACAAAATTACGTTTTGTGTTATTAGTCGCCATAATGGGGGTTGAGCAAAGACAGATTGGAGCTGGGGAATTTAATGTTAACTAATATTTAAACAATGTACTGATGAATGGGGAAATAACCTCCCTTATGGGGGGTTGGATTGTTAAGGAAATTTATTCCACCTCTACTGCTTTATGCATTTAAGCACATGGAATTAAACTATCCATCTACATGAGCTATTTTTCCCCTTATAAGGGGAGTGGCCGAGTCAAGGCAAAATACTCTGACTCTTTTGGAAGAGAAATTAAACTAGACAAACGATAAACAATATTAATTTCGTTGGAGCACTCAGCAATTCTATCAAAAATGGATGAAGTTGTTTGAGAAGAATTATAACAATTCAGAATAGGACGAGGTCATTACGGAAAAATTTCGACTGTTTTCACGAATTTGATTTCCTACAGCTAAGCATTGGTGATACAGGAATAAAAATGAAGCATCAGAATATCCATATGATGAAGTCTATTCTCATCAATATTCCCCAGCTCTTTCTCTTTATTTCTCGTTATTTTGGTGCCCATGCCCGATGAGGACAATCTTATTTGCCTGTCCCGGTGTCACATTAAAAAAAGTAAATAAAAAATATGCAGAGAACTGCAGTAATTTGGCAGACGACAGTTTGAAATAAGGGATGAGGAGAGTGAAGAAAAATGAGAACCTCGAATTTTTCACCTTAAAAATCTGAAGAAAAAAAAAATCAAGGCATGGTGAAAGTACCATGATGACTAGTGCAGTATAATTGTACGTCTACTCTAAACTAGATTATACACACACGCAAACACCAAAAATTAGGATCATGGGTCATAGGGGCAAAGCTAAATAGTGAGCAAAATTTGAGGAATTTATTT
Source organism: Halocaridina rubra (assembly GCA_037179515.1). NCBI lineage: Eukaryota > Metazoa > Arthropoda > Malacostraca > Decapoda > Atyidae > Halocaridina > Halocaridina rubra. The sequence continues at coordinate 9,999 of JAXCGZ010015211.1, read as the reverse complement.
TTTTTTACAAAGTGGGAGGAAAAGTGCAAAAAAAAAAACAAAAAACTTTTGAATGTGTTAATCTGCACATGATGGAAAATAAGGAAGGGGAGGCGAAGGATGAAGACTAAGCATAATAAAACGAAATATAATAAACTTAAAGAAGAAAAAATGAAAAAATGGAAAACAATTAAAATGAAATAGTTGTCGGATATTAAATAAATATACGAAAACGGAATAAAATGGAGACTGATTTTAGTGAAGCAGCAAGTGTGCGAATGGGAGGGATGGCGCAGGAAAAAGGTCCCATGGAAGACGGGAGAGAGGAGGAGACACTCTGGAAGGAAATGAAAAGGAAGTTTTAACTTGCGCTGAAGAAGACAGTGTGTGTGTGTGTGTGTGTGCCTAATATTGGAGTCATTTAAGTGAGGTCATCTCTATTGATTCTCAATTTGCACCTTAATGACCGTCTTCCCAGTCTGCCCTCTGTCGCCATAACTTTGCTAAACCTTTCTCCGTTGCAGTTAGCCACGGCTGCTGCTCCTGCTCTATCTCTGTACTTCAACTTCTGCTCTACCAACAGGGGTTATGGCGTACATGAGAGAGAGAGAGAGAGAGAGAGAGAGAGAGAGAGAGAGAGAGAGAGAGAGAGAGAGAGAGAGAGAGAGAGAGAGAGAGAGAGAGAAATTTTATATTTTAACTGAAGAAAGAATGAATACAGAAACAGGTGGACATTATAAATGGAGAACTTTTTCGTAGTACCTAAGCTCATTTCCAGAGAAAACGAGATGATTACGGAGTGAGAAACGGGAATAATAATTCGTTCTAAATTGTAATTACCTAATTCTGCTTACGGGAGAGAGCATAGCTCAACGTTACTGAAAGAACTTGAGAGAGAGAGAGAGAGAGAGAGAGAGAGAGAGAGAGAGAGAGAGAGAGAGAGAGAGAGAGAGAGAGATTGGAAAACGTAATAGCAAGCTCAAGAAGACCCAGAGGAGAAGCGAAGGAAAGAGGAGAGGAAAAGGAGGTAGGTGGGTGGGGGGGTGCTTGAATGGGTGTGCCTGGGTAGTTTGGTTGGGTAAAGGAAGTTGTGGATGCTGTGTTAGGCAAAAGGTGTCACCTGATCACAGACTCTGTAACAAGAGGCGTAACGGCCGTCATAGTACACAGCTGTTGTCACGAAAACTCCAAAGAAGAAGGCCTGCTCCTGCCCTGTTTCTTTCTTATAAATGCTACTACTAATTCTTGATTGTATTTTCGTTATTCATGCATAAGCTTAACTATGCAACCCTGTCCACAAGTATTTAGCTATACATGTACTGTCTAGCTTAACTCTCTATCTACTTTTACAGATAAATTTAGAAGAAGAAAAAATCAAAAATTTCAATTAATTTCAGTAATTTTCTTCTGGTACTTGAATACCAGTTTGTTGAAACCCTCATTAAATACATTTTAGCCCACACGTCTTTACTGAAACCATTAAAAATCAATTATTAATATTGTTGGAAGATTGAATAAAAATAAATATAAATAACTGTTTTGGTCAATAAACAATCTGGCGCCCCGAAGCCTGGATATCTCAAGTCTCTATAATACAAGTTAAATATAAAGCAATATCTAGTCATTATCACCATATCTAGCTTTACGTGTATACTGATTGCATGTGTTTTTGTTTTCTTTCAATTGCATATATAATTTTATATGTAAGATATGCCAAAAATGTTGATATGTGTGGTAGGCCAAAAATGTGCCGTTTCAATATAAAAACACCGCAAATAAAAAAAAAATACAATTTCATTTATACTACAGAGCAAAATAATTATAGAAACCACATTACAGGAAACAACTCGGAAATGGATATCTTAATGACGAAACATGGGTCAATATATATATATATATATATATATATATATATATATATATATATATATATATATATATATATATATATATGGGCCCAATTTTAGCTTCTAAATGTCTTGCATAAAGCAGGAATAAGCAGCCACGCGTCCTGGTTCTCAATAAAATCTTTGATTTAATCATTGTTGACAATAATAAAACTTAAAAAAAAAGTGACTTTCTTTTAATCCTATTTATTTTTTTCTAATAAGCAGTGCTGATGGCAACACCGACCCATTTTTGAACACGTGCTTCATGCAATCCAATAAGATTGAGCTCATCTGTACTACGCATATAATACATGCAATACTATTGCCTATACTGGTTAACTAAAACTATATATATATATATATATATATATATATATATATATATATATATATATATATATATATATATATATATATATATATACACAACAATAAAAATCTCTAAAACTTAAAAAAAAAAAAAAAATCACCTATCGATAAGAGAATGGTTTATTGCGGAGTGGAGTGAAGCACGTGGAATGATGGAGTAAAGAAATGAAGTGGAGAGACACTGGAGCGAGAGGAGGAGAGGGCAACTCTTGTCCAGGAATGCGAGATTCAACGTGGTCGAGGGCTAGTGCTCTCAAGTGCCACTTCAAACATCACACAAATCTTCATCTTAAATAGTACAGAGAAAAGGAGAATGGGGGGAATAAAAGGGAATGGGGGGATGTGGGAGGGGTGAAACGGTTATGAAATAATGTAAAAAAAAATCCATTCCTCTATAAATTATCAGAAGGAAAAATTTACTAAAAAGTTATTTTAAAAACTTTACGACCCAGATTATTAGCTTCAGAATTTGACTGGTTTATCCTACATGTAAAACTGAGTCACGACTTTCAAAATACACTTTAAAATCATCTAAATGCGTTTTACTTGGGTGATATGGGCAAGTCGAGGAAAACAATGAATATTAAATTACTTAAAAAAAAAATTAAAAAAAATAAAAAAAAACACGAGAATACTGACGACTTTTCTTTTATAAAAAGATTATATTACGTTAATTTGACAAGTCGTCTTCATCGTTATTTCGATACGTTTAACAACTTAAGGATGCGTTCAAAAAGTTAGCTAAAAACTGTTTTGAAAAAGGATACATTAATAATATAAAAACTTTATGATTAAATGTTCATTAATGTACTTATTAAACTATAACTGACCATCGACAGAATTAGTAATACAGAAAACTTTCGGGTTAATAATTAAGACGACAAAAGTCAGATAACTTCACAGGACTCAAGTTGATCCTTCTCCGCCTCCAATCCAAAATACAAAGCTCCCTCTCACTACACCTCAATCTCCACAAAATGTTTCCTAACCTTTAATCACCACATACCACTTTCGCAATATCTCCAGGGATTACTAAAAACGCCAAGTCTCCTCCTCCTGTAGAAGATAAACCTTGCAGTGATGCTGAAGACTCTTCAATTCCGATGTAAAAATGTTAATATCTCTCGATTCAGCGATGAAGATATGTTTTTCCTTCTGCTCCAAGAGTACTCCTCGACAAAACAAACGTATTAATAAATAGAAACTCAATTATAACCGAATCTCTCTCTTGATCTTCTCGTCTTCAAGTCTCGAGTTGGAATGACGCACTTTCGAAGCGTTCACGCCCTTATGTATCTGTAGGCACGGGGGGAGAGGGGGTAGGGATGGCGAATGGACGAGGGGAGAGGAGCAATATGAGGAGGGGTTATGAGGGGAATTGCTCCCTTAGGAGGAGCTTAGAAAGCTAAGATATGCGTGAGGATAAAAAAGGAAAAAGAGGTACATGAAAAAAATAAAAAAAATAAAAAAGAACTGTCAATCAATTAGTCGAAACTTTGCCACGGAAAATGTAAGCAAAATAATTATAATTACAACTCGTATCTCATTATCTCCCACCTGGAAAGAAGGCAATATTAACACACACACTCGAACACAGTTCACACGAACACAGTTCAGAAGAATAAGTTAAGGAGCTTCATCCTTCGTTATTAGAAAGGACAAGAGAGTGAAGTGATATGGCTCATGAATGCAATGTGTGTATACACACACACATTATATATATATATATATATATATATATATATATATATATATATATATATATATATATATATATATATATATATACAGTATTTCACGAGAAACACGTGAATAATGTGAATTTGTAAATGGTTCTGGCTAAGTAAGGAAACTTCTTTCAATTCCCTTACGTAGCCAGAACCATATATATATATATATATATATATATATATATATATATATATATATATATATATATATATACTACTGGATATGAATGGAAATTCCCATTGTTCGCAAATGTGTTCAGTTAATAAAATGCTATAATGAATGAAATTCATCAATGCAATAAGCAAAAATTATTTCAATAAAAAATGTGAGAGCGATAACTGATAAAGATATGTTAGAAAGTATCTCTGGCCATTTGCTAGAGCTTTATTTTTATCGTTATCATTATTATTATTATTATTATTATTATTATTATTGCTACTGCTACTACTACTACTACAATATATACTTAGCATGTAAAGAATTCAAAAGATATTCCAATGCTTTTGTAAAATATAATATATATATATATATATATATATATATATATATATATATATATATATATATATATATATATATATATTTACACTTCTTTATATATAAATTAACTAATGTAAATGCATCTACTTTATTTTCCCAGATTTCGCTGAGAATTATATACATTTAAGGTACAGAAAATTATTTCTTAGAAAGGAGAGAGAGAGAGGAGAGAGAGAGAGAGAGAGAGAGAGAGAGAGAGAGAGAGAGAGAGAGAGAGAGAGAGAGAGAGAGAGAGAGAGAGAGAGAGAGAGAGAGAGAGAGAGAGAGAGGCACATTACTATTCAACATGATGGTCACAATCCTTGGGCTTAGTTCATTCTGGAAGCTTCAAACGAATGTCAGCATCATTCCAGTCTTCCATATAAGTAAACCCAAGAACATTGTGTCTGTCAAAGCAAAGTTAGAGGGAAATGAGGCCTACCCATATCCTACATCAGGGCAAGCTAGTTACAGTTTCTTTATACAGTCATCGCTTACCAATTACAACTCAAATTAAGGTAAAGTCTCGTCTTGTTTTCTCGAAACATTTCTTCATTTCACGGCTGGATGTCTGACATAAGCTACGATGGATGAGATGAAGAGAGTCCTAAAAAGATCTTGACTCAATTTTATCCATATGATTTTAAACCTTCAAACAACTTAAACGCTATGCTTTCAGATGTTCAAACAACTCCTTAAACGCTATGCTTTCAGTTGTTATGAGATTTTCATGAAATGTTTCAAGAGAGAGAATTTAGTTTCAGGAAAACTGGCTTGCTGAGAAAGCAGTCATCATTTATTTATTCTGATAGAGGATATAGTCAGTATATCAACATATACTTATATTTTCGGTGCTGCTATGATAGTCAAAACTAACATCTACTAAAAAATTTCATTCCTAAAAAAAAAAAAAAAAAAAAAAAATTTGAGGAGAGAAGAAAAGATAAAGGATGAAGTAAGAAAGTTAGAAAATCTAACTTGGAATAGACGCCTCAACATTATCTGACATCATACAAGCCATGGTCGAAAACATTATATTTTTGAAAGAAAGTCGGTGCAAATTCACAGCTTTCACAAAAAGTTTACAGTTTCCATGAGCAAATACAAAATTATAATGTCCTTTATATATAACTCAATTACTAATATTCTGAAGAGGAATATTTATATTTGATATAAGTATGTGAGGCAGAGAACGGGTATTGGAATGAAGTTGTCGGATAGGTTAGATCAGAGAGTTTGAGATGGTTTGGACACATGAAAAGGATGAGCTATGAACGAATAGTGAAGAGAGTGTGGAGCGTAGAAGTGATTGGAGTTAGGTCAAGCGGGAGACCTAGAATGATATGGATGGATGGCGTGAAAAGAGCACTGAATGCACGTGGAATGTCAGTGGAGCAGGAAGAGTGCATGCAAAAGATAGGAATGATTGGAGGAAGATTGTGCATATATGACGCGGCCCAAAGGGATTTCTCGCACCTGCTAACTCAGTGAACTGTGGTGGATGAGTGAGGGGAGTTGCCATGTGATGAAGCGGTGGGGGTAAACCAACTGCGGCTGTCGGGTCTCATTGTAGAATATGCTTGTCCGCCTACCTTGTGGGTGACCCAAGCAGGGTGGAAGGGGGGGAGATGTGGCAACCCTTTATCCCCAAGGATCTGAGAGGAGTGATTGAGGTGTGTGTGTGTGTGGATCGTGGTGAATGCGCGTTTCTTGCCTTGGCCATCCCCCTTACAAAGGAGAATGAGGCATGTTTACATGTATATATGTGTGTGTGTGTGTGTGTGTGTGTGTGTGTGTGTGTGTGTGTGTGTGTGTGTGTGTGTGCGTGCGTGCGTGCGTGCGTGCGTGCGTGCGTGCGTGCGTGCGTGCGTGCGTGCGTGCGTGCGTGCGTGTGTGTGTGTGTGTGTGTGTGTGTGTGTGTGTGTGTGTGTGTGTGTGTGTGTGTGAGGGAAAGGTAATCGTACAATCAACAGAAAAAGATACTACTCTTTTCCAAAAAGAGTGATCATGCTTTGTAACGCCACAGACTTCAATACAATTCTGGGTACTAAGCCATAAACCATTTTTTGTCCATTTTAATGCTATGAGGCTATACGGTAGATCTTGAGGAAGAAAACTGCTCTCCCTCATGTGATGCCATTGAAGAATTAACAATTATTATAATAAGTCCCTATCTAACATCGACCCCACATAAAAGTGGGAAAAGATGTAGACGAAAAAGAATAATAAGTCTCTATCTCTGGTGTGTATTTTTGTAAAATAGTTCCACGACTGATTAAAATAGAAACTACATTAGTCATTTTCCTTTACTTTTGAAACAATAAGGGTACATGAGAAACACGGACATCTAACGATGCTACTGAACATCAAGACTTTTCTTGATTTTTGAATATATGACAATGTTGGTCTAAAATAATATATGGCTCATAAGGTCGTGATACTTCTTAGAGAATGACAGATTTACATCAAGGATGCCTTTGACTCCTAACAAACTTCACTTTCAAATTTGTTATGTCATTCTCCCCCCCACTACTCTTATTTCTGCCTCATGCTCTGAAGATGCTTCTTCTGGTCTCTATTCCTCTTAACCTCCTCCTTCATCCTCATCTTAATATTAATAAAATCCTTTTAGCATCTACTATTTGTTTCTACCAATTCCCAGACAAAATGTATTCCAATTACAGCTAATGGATTACCATCTCTTTGAAGTCTACCAGGACATACTAAAGAAAAGATCTCTGATATCGAAATCAGAGTGACACCGTATTGGACATGCACTGTATATGAGCGATCACAGCAGAGATTCCAAGAGCATCACGGGGAAGGCTCCGAGGGTCAGCGCAAAGCACGATCGTTCGCCGTCTACATTGGACTTGTTCTTAGGGCAAGCGAGACTTGGGGATAGTTATGCGGATTACAAGTTTTCTGAAAGGAAAATACAACTCATCTTTTCTTTTAGAAAACGTCTATTAACTGCCACGCTCCTTCAAAAGGCTTATGAGCCTGACCTGT
>JAXCGZ010015210.1:135000-141226 GCA_037179515.1 Halocaridina rubra | reverse complement strand
GTGCATTCTGCGTTTCTCTGAGCTTTACTTTTGCATATAATGTACTCTGTGCTGCCATTCTGTGAGTTGTGTGTTAGTATGCAGCAATGTTTTATCAATATGTACACCTCCCTGTAAACCATGTTCAATTCTTTGTTTTATATCCATTTGAAGCATTATTTGTATGAACTCATGTAATGTCTGACGCCTTGGCGCAATAAATTAATAAAATAAAAAAAATAATCTCTCTAAATCATAAGTTGTGGAACTAGGTGGGAGTTCGTGATAAGAGTGTTCTACCATAGACTCCCCATATCTGAGGGACTACACACTGACCCTACTGATATATCATGGATTACCACACAAGGGAAGCCACTACTCCCGCCTACTTATTCATAAATGGCTATGGCAAAGAGATAAGCGGAGTCACCTTGGAGAGTTGTAACTCGGGACTTTCTGAGTAGAAGCCAGACTCTATTTCTTAATAATATCAAAACCAACAGGGGATAACCAAGTTAAGTGAACTCGATACGAAGCCAAAGTCTGCATATACGAAGAATTCTGTTGTCAGGAGGATATCTGGCTGTTGAACCTTATTCCAAAACCAAATACTAGTGTAAAAAAGGAACAGTAGACCTATATAACTATGGCATGGGTTATCAATATGATAATATTATACTTTGATTAAAATAGTCTGATTACAGTTTGATTAGTTTGATAATCAGTTTTGAATTAAGGATAACAGAATGATTCTGCACCTGGTCAGGAATTCAATAATCTCTTTAAACAGTTCATACAATTTCGTTACGAATTATTAAATATGCCTCTCTTCAGGCATTAATGTATTTTAAATTTCTACTTAGTGTCATAAAGATAATTTCATGTTGGTAATTATCATTAGTTTTATCAAAACATATGAGGAATGCTTTCAAATTTTTCTAGTTATACATTTTTTTCCATTGGCATAACCGATGATACAACAACAGCAGTGCAATATGTCAGTTTATCTGCAGCAGAAAAATGAGGAATATCAAATTATCAAACTAAAGCGGGCTGACTCAAGTCTATGTGAATGTATACTCTTAAGTTTTCATTTTTCGCCTTATGTAGAAAACGTAAATTATTTTATGGGTAACAAAATATTTAGCTAAATATTCCAATTTTCCCTAGATGGGTATAAATAGTATACATTTCCATAGTATGCAACTTTCCTAAAGTGTTATTAATTTCAATTTAAACAATCATTCCATTCACAGATGACCATCTTGGAAAATGGCGGCCATTTTGGAAATTCGACCGGCTAACGATTTTTCTTGTGAAGGTCAACTTAAAATTTAACACAAATATAAAAAATCGTTTCCAGTTTATCAATAAGCAAATTAAATGCTAAAAAACGATGTACAACTATCCCTTCTCTCTTAAATCACTCACTGTAGAGTCTCTCCTTACTTTACAGTTATCTTTTTTCCAAGTCCACCATCTCTGATATTACAAATTCATTTTCACTACGCATGGTGTGGCCAAAGTGGCCGGGTAGTATTGCTCGCGACTCTTATTCGTCAGGTCGTGGCCATGTATAGTGAAAATGTGGTCTATTGTACATCATGGACTCTATTTTCTCCTGTGATGCCTTCTTGTTTAGGACTTTGGTTTTGGCAAGTGAAACTTTTACCCAGAGTGGATGCCCTTTCTAACTTCAGACCATGGCAGGCTTCGAGCCCACGACTCGTGGGCTCGAGGCCTGCCATGGTCTGAAGTTAAAAAGGGTATCCACTCAGGGTAAAAGTCCCACTTGCCAAAACCAAAGTCCTAAACAAGAAGGAACCATATTAGAATATAGAGTCCATGATGTACAATAGACCACATTTTCACTACGCATGGTACGACAGATACGCTTTCAACCTCTTCTCTTAATACTCTTGTAGATACCCTTCACAACGCTGTTGGTTCCTTTTATTCTGTTGTTCCCAGTCCGAGCCATTTTCGTAAATCAAAACATCCATTCATCTTAACATATCTATATCGTCATCTGTCTCATATACTCATATATCAGTGAATTTTTTTTTTAAGTGTGACACTGGGACAGGCAAGAAAAATTGCCCTCATGAGGCCCGAGCACGAAAAAAAAACATTAAAACGAAGAAAAAGTAGAAAGCGAAGTAGAAGGCAGAAATAAGAGAATGATACACATGCATTAGGAGAAGGACAGGCTGATAAAATAGTTGAAAAACGGAGATATGGCAGGATTACGCCCTGAGATGACGATAGATCAGTTTTTTTTGAAATAAGAAAGATTATAAGAACTAGGAGAGACAGAAGGAGGAAGGGAGTTCCAGAGTCTGGAGGTGTGTGCTTGATGAAACTGTATTTTGTAGATACATTAACAGACAAACCCACGAGCGCCAGAAATTATATTTCATGTTACAGTAAGCTCTGACTTGGAGGCGTTAGGTCGAGGGTTCCCACCCCGTCACGGTCTGAGGTTAGTAAGGGTGTGCACTCAGGGTAACGACTACATCTGCCAAAAAAAGTCCTTCGTAAGAAGGCAACTGTCCTAGCCCTTGGTTGAAAAGGGAGTCCGTGACGTAAAGCCGGAACAAAACAAAACAATTACAGTAAACTCTGCGTTGCAATATTGACTTACTAACTGTTAAATGGAAGAGAAGGAACATTATACTGCTTCTCTTTTCCTGGGAACACTGACAAGGACATTTTTGCCATTATCATAGATTTAGATATCGTGAAGATACCTTCAACATTTTACTCAATATTTCATTCATATTACTAAGTGAGCCTAGGGTCCAAAATGCCTTGAAGAAGTTGATATATCCTGAAAGGAAGCTAGGTACTGTAGCTACTGAGCCACAGAACAGGTAATATTATCCTCCTCCAAACAGACAAGGTTAAAACGATGTTTAAGGCCCGATTTCTTAAACGGTGTAAACCTAGGATACCATATTGTTAATTAGCTAGACACACACAAATGGATTTCATAAACGCATCTGACGTGGTTTTGTGTATGGCTAGGACCCCCCCTTGGGGGATCTTAGCCATACACAGAACCGCGTTAGAGGCGTTTATGAAATCCATTTGTGTGTGTCTAGCTAACTAACAATATGGTATCTTAGGTTTACACTGTTTATGAAATCGGGCCTAAGACTCTAACGATGGTAACTTTAAGAAAACTAATATATTACTCTGTGTGTGGATTATCTATTTCAAATACGAAGGAAATAATTTGATATATACAGAAAAACTTAAAAAGCAATTTTTAATTATCTATCTATCTATCTATCCTCTATCTATCTATCTATCTATCTATCTATCTATCTATCTATCTATCTATATATATATATATATATATATATATATATATATATATATATATATATATATATATATATATATATATATATATATATATATATTCTACAGAATGCTTTAAATCTATTATTATTATTATTATCATTATTATTATTATTATCATTATTATTATTATTATTATTATTATTATTATTATTATTATTATTATTATTATTATCATTATTATTATTATTATTATTATTATTATTATTATTATTATTATTATTATATATTATTATTATTATAATCCGTGGCGTCTAATACGGCAACAGAGATGAATAAACTTTCAATCTTCACTCTCTGATGAGGTGACGACGGGTAACACATGATAAAAGCTCGACAAATTTGCTTTTGTTACAGTTTGGGCATTCTGAAAACTTCTAGAGAATGCCCATGTTTTTGAAATTTCGAAATATTTTTTTACTATCTGTATACAAGACCCTTAACACCCTTCTAAGTAGAAAATGAGACGGAGGAATTCCCTGTCCCTCTTTCGTCTATCCATGTCACTTTTTACATCACACAGGGAAAAAGGAGTCAGCATTTCTTGTTCCTCATTAAGGAAAAGGAAAAAAAAATTGAAGAGTAAGAAACAGTAAATGAACTATGGGAGACAGAGGACACCCAACTTGACCACCGATGCTTTGCGGTACACCCAGTATATCAATAACCCGGCCAAGCAATTTTCAATTTCTACAATCTGCAGCTTAGAATCCACTCCCCCTGCCCTTGTTCAACCAGGAATGCAGTGGACATATGTCACAAATAGAATACTGCAACTTGTGCAGAATTTTAAGTAAATTTTTTTATCCTCTTCTTTTCGTTTTAAGAGAGCCAGCGATTTCTTTTCCACGCCTGCATGCCAAGAAGCATTCAAGTGGATATGACCAACACAGCTTTTCCATAATAACAGTACTTAGACGGCAGATGTTAGGTTAGCCACAGCTGTAACAAATGTTGAGAAATAGCAAGACTACATCACAAGACAATTTCAAGTTGATAATACCTATATTAATTCGATTTTATTATGTTTAATATAACACTACAAATGGCCTGGAATGATTAGGGTGGCCACAGTTGTAACGAAAGAAGCAATGTAGCATGACTCCATAACAAAATAATTTCAAACTGATATAAGGTATGCAATACTACTCTACACTATCAATACAATTTTTTTTAAAACTTTTGCATCACACTGAATTTAGTAGGGTCGACACAACTGTAACAAACGAAGTAAGGAAGCAAGAGGTCATCAGGGAACTAAGAACTTAACCATACGTTACTTTGAATTTATTTTCTAGCATCCTACAGCATCCCGCGAGGAGAAAAAATACAATATTCACAAAAGTGGCAATGAAGCAGGAATTCAAGACACCCCATCATCCTTCGCCTCTTTCATGATATGTTTAGTGGAAGTATTTGATTTTTAGTGAAAGAAATTACCAGTTTACATCTAACTTTTTCACTTTAGTCGACTTTTACGACGCGCAAGGAACACAAGGGCAGACTTCTTACTCACCACTAAAATATGTTTAGAGGAAGTATTTGATTTTTGGTGAAAGAAATTACCAGTTTACATCTAACTTTTTCACTTTAGTCGACTTTTACGACGTGCAAGGAACACAAGGGCAGGCTTCTTACTCACCACTAAAATATCCTTTAGACTCACCTAGCACGACACTCCAGTAGAACGAGGGTCGAAATCTTACCCTAGTATTGCCAAAATAAAATCCCTTTTAGTCGCTACCTGCGACAAGCATGGAATACATTTGAAAATTTTAATTTACCTCACCACAAGATATCCCTTTTAGTAGCCACCTCGACACGTTGGGAATATGAAGGTAGAAGTCACTCTCCCTCACTACATATGAAATCACTTTTAGTCGTCACATACGCAAAACCAGGGCAGAGGGGGGCACAGTTATTTTCTCCCAAACAGCAGAAATAAAATGACATAAAAAACACAACTATTTTAGACAGGTAGATTATATATCGGAAGTAGAGGACCACACTGAATAAGCCATATCAAAGTTCAATGACAAAAAGAGAAAATCGTTTTCACCATCATCCCACATCCATCGAACCAAGCAAAGGAACCACAACTGATGGAAAAAAAAGAGACATCGGTAATTTATTGCTCTATCCCGGCCCGCACCTATTTCTGTGGAAGCTCAAATTTCCTTTAAAGATAGTTGAAATATTTGGCTGACAAACTCTCTGTTACTACTCAATTCATATTCTGTCTTATAAGTGTAACATTAATGTGCAAAAACTCATCAGAAATAATGGAGCTAAACAGCTTGTCTTTGGCCGAAGAAAGGGGGGATGGAACAGCCTGTCCTTCGTCTCTTATCCCTTTCTATCGGCTGTTACGATACGCAGGAATTACGAAGGCGAAGAACCTCTATTGAGACATGGTTGTTTTGAGCTATTTTTTGCTGTTTTATGTACTACAATTAATCCCCATCCGAGTTGGGGTGGACACAGACCGGTTAGAGTTTGAGGATTAGGGCTGGATGTCCTTCCTGACGCCCGGCAACAGTATCGAACACGAGTTTGTAAATTTGGCATTTCACAATAATCGCGCTCCATCGCTGAGCTGCCGCGGCCCTTACAAAACATTTGTATTCAGTTAGATGACTTACCAAGACTACACGGGAAAAAATAAACTATTGTGAATCTGTTAAGCCTTTTGGAAATTAAACAAGCTAATTGATCACTTATGATACAGAGGAGATAAATGGCTATTTTGATGGCGGTAAATATTCGATGCAGATAATTGGCAGCTTCGATGGTATAACCGACATCAATGCAACAACAAAAGGTGGGTTCAGTTGAGTTCCTGATTTAATCTATAATAATAATAATAATAATAATAATAATA
>JAXCGZ010015210.1:107500-122500 GCA_037179515.1 Halocaridina rubra | reverse complement strand
AGGTTACACAAATTTTCCAAGATATAACAAAGAATACAAGCAATACGAAGAACAACAGAGAATCTCTAACTATATTTACAGCTTATTCAGACCTTGTCTTTATTTAAAAGAGACGCTACTCACTTACACCGATATATAACAATGCCTGCAAAACTAGATGAAATGCCAATTAAAATAATTAATTCTTAAATAACAATATGATAACCAAGACACAACGGGAAACCTTCCTACCAATGAAAATTAATATACCATCTCGATTTTATACAAAGATAATTCCCGATCGCAGTTTCTTAACCAGGGAAAATTATTGATCTAAAAAGTCCTTTTGATGGAAATGACAATGCAAGTGAATTATCCCTTTTTTTTTTCTCGCACTCACAACTGTCTACAGAAGCTCCAAAGTCTACAATTATCGGTTCTCCTGACATGTATGTCGATAAAGGCTCTACCATTAACATCACCTGCGTCGTCTCTGATACTCCCCTACCTCCAGAGACAATCAAGTGGACACATAACACTTTGGTAAGTGGAAATGTCTCTCAATAAACAATGTTTCTGTGCTCAACTCCATTTTTTGGTACCGCGTAAATGCATGATTATTCTCTATCATTTACTGCTGTTTTCATCACTTGTTTATCCAAAGGATTCTCATAGGAATAAACTACTTTTTTACTGTTTTGTGGTACAGAAAGTGTCTAGCAACTAGATATTCCCAGAATGATTTTCTCTCTCTCTCTCTCTCTCTCTCTCTCTCTCTCTCTCTATCTCTCTCTCTCTCTCTCTCTCTCTCTCTCTCTCTCTCTCTCTCTCTCTCTCTCTCTCTCTCTCTCTCTCTCTCTCTCTCTCTTCTCTCTCTCTCTCTCTCTCTCTCTCTCTCTCTCTCTCTCTCTCTCTTTCTCTAGGATACAGAAATTTCCTTGCAATTCTGAATTGTGGTAACAGCTATGACATTTATCTCAATTGCAAGTAGAAGCAAAAGTTTTATTTACTTGTGATCTAAAAGTTATTGAAGAGACTTGAAAATAACTTGGGAACAGAGGAGTTAGAGAACCCCTTAATATTTTGTTTCTTTTCAATACTGTTTATATAAAACAATAATGACTTATTTTTTCTTGTATTCCTGCTTTTAAGTGAAGTTGTCACAGTAATATTTTAAACCATGAACATTACTGGTTTTTTATATAAAGAATAAACAATTAATCTTTCTAAACTATGATTAGTTATACAAAATCTTATTAATATTTTCATGATTTCTTGCTGTTTACAGCCCATTTATTAATTTAACACAACTTTTCTTACAAAGTAACAGACAAACACACACATATATACACTATTTCTAACAAATAAATCTTGTACAGGAGGTGTGCGAAGTCTTTTTTTAGGATTACGAGAGGATAGGTAGCTGTTGCAAAGGGTTTTCCAAAATAAGAATTATTAATATGAAAGCAATATGGGCAAATAATTAATATGAGAGGTAAAAAAACTAGAGACAAATGCTAGAATAGATATAGGAGGAAAATAAGTATGAATAAATTGCAAAATTATAATCGAGCAAGTAATCAGTACCTATGTAAAAGATGAGAGGCAGAGAGGACGTATGAGAGATATTATGAGGAGAGCTAAAGAAAATCTCAAACATTTTCACAACTCTGTCGCAGTAAAGTCAAATATCAAAGAATAAGGTTATAGTTGAAATCGGCAGACGGAAGCATTACTAAAACAGATGATGAGATCTCCTAAGAACTGAATAAGGAGGTTCAATCTGTATCAACAGTAGAAAATACTATATCCCTAATACTGCAGAAATAGGAGAACATGTGCCAGTATAGGAGAACTTCGTCATTTAAGCTACTGAACTATTACAACGCGTTCCTGGAATTAGATGCCCATAATACTATTGAGCTTGACGGTATATCCCCTCATGTACTTAAGAAATGTGCTGCACAATTATCGATAGCAATGTACTTCATATTTGATTAGTCACTGGAATCTGGAACCAAGAGACAGTGACGCCTTTATTCAAAAGGGAAAGGAGGGACAGCTGTAACTATAAGACTGATGCCTTGACTAGTATAGTTTACACGAGTCTGACTCGTTGACAAGAGTAAATTCCTTTTCACTTTGAGTCTGACTAATTTATGTCAGTGAAACACATGACTTCAGAGACGGCAAGTTCACGCTAACAAACTTATTGAAATCTTACGATGAGGTAAGCCTAATCTTACAAGAAAGAGAGGTCTTGGAAGACTGCAAAGTCCTAGAATTTCAGAAGGCATTTGATACATTCTAAACGAGAGACTCATTAAAAAGCTGTGAGCAATGGCAACAATAAGCAAAAATGTATTGGGGTGATAAAAAAAAAAAATTATATAGAAGGACGGGAGCAGGGGTCAGATTAAGATATGCAGTCTTAGGTTAGCAGTGGGGTTCCGTAGGCATCAAAATAGTAATAGAAAATTTTAGAATGACCAAAATAGTTTGCATGATAGGTAGGACAAGTGGCTAGACAAATAATGAGATTGGGTGTGACAGCAAGAAGACCATGTGTAAATATTCAACAGCAGGAGGAAAACATCAAAAAAAATTACGAATGAAAGTGATCTAAGGGTAACTATTTTGGCAGAGTAGTTTTCGGTTATGCATATAAATGGTACAATAAGGGCAGCATATGCTTTGTTAGCAAACATTAGGTACATGGAAAGTGAATTACTAAGAAGTGTGCGCACAACTTTTGTGAGGCCAAAGCATGAATATGTCGTACCCAACTGGAATTCGCACTTGAAAATGCATATAAACAGCTTGGTGAAAGTTCAAAGATATACTACGAAGCTGATGACAAGATACGTAATTTCAGTTATGAGGCAGAGCTGAAGGAGCTATACTCACCAATATTCGAAGCTCGAAGAAAGAGGGGGGATAGGTAACGGTATTTAAATTCCTTCGTGTGATAAGGTGGCTATAGAACTAGAAGTCATATTTGAGTATACGGAAGAGAACTGATTTGCAAATAGTAAGGAAGTACTTTTTTAAGAGTATGAATAATTGACTATTGGTATGCATTAAGTAAATTAACAGTAAATGGTAAATGAATCCATAGTTTTATGAATAGATATATGTGTTAGTGAATAAATTACAAAAGAAACCGACGCTGAGACGGGGAGTTATGACAAGAAAGCTCTTTCCTGTGAGCACAGTTAAAGGGAATACACACACACACACACACACACACACACACACACACATATATATATATATATATATATATATATATATATATATATATATATATATATATATATATATATATATATATATATATATATATATATATATATATATATATATATATATATATATACATATATATATATATATATATATATATATATATATATATATATATATATATATATATATATATATATATATATATATATACTACCCATTTGATAGAATACACTGAAATATAAAGCATATATACCTCCGGCAAGACTGTGAAGAATACTAACCTTATTCCCAGCGTTTCGTAGACAGCCACTTAAAGGGATATATCAGGCAACAAGTGAAAATTAATTCCGCCCTCATATTCCCTGCATGTTATTATAGCCTTCTAAAAGGGATAGGGAACTTTTTCTTTGACTTGTGTGTATTACCAAAGTGCAGCTGAAGATTGATAGAGCATGATGAAGTCCTGCTGCATCCCTTAATTTTAATAAGTTGTGACACTAAAATAAACATTATTTTATTTCTTTAGGAGTTACAGTACGACTCTCCGCGAGGAGGCATTACTATGCTAACCGAACGTCGTAACACTACAACTGGGTACCTGCTCCTGAAAGTGAGTTTTCTATTATTTTCTTTCTTTATTACTATCTTTTCGCTAGACTATCATCAGTAAGTAATATTTCGTCCTTGTGTCCATAACATTCCCATATATTCACCTTGCATAGTGTTCGGGCTCTAATAATAATTTTCATGCTATTGGTCATTGTTTCAAGTCCATTTTTTCATTATTGATACAATTTCCCAAAACGTTTCTATGTGATTAATGTTTTCTACTCATGTACAAAACGTTTCTATTGCTTCTGCTTTTAAACGTTCCCATTTTTGCGTTATATTGTAGGTAAAGCACTGGCACGTGTCTCCAATTGTAATTAATCTTCCATTCTTGAGTAAATTCTACTGGATTATCATGAGCAATTTTTTCGTACTCTTCCACAATGTTAATATGCATTGAGTTTCTTTTGATCTATTTTGGTAGAATTCTGCAAATTTCATGAAATAATTATTCTTCGTTTCAGATTAGTTTTCAGAAGACAATCAAATGTAATTAGTATTTTTGCATCAAGTTCAAAATATTCGACAGATTCATATGCCAAGTTCTTTATGTCTCAGGTTACATTCTCTTCTGACGATACGTGGAAGTTTTCACAATCAATTATTCTCGGTTTTTGCAAGATTACACACACACACACACACACACACACACACACACACACACACACACACACACACACACACACACACACACACACACACACACACACACACACACACACACACACCTGACTCTTTACATACCTAGAATCTTTCCATTTCTTTCTAATCATCGCAAAGCATCAGCAAGACAGTCACGCGAAACTAATATATTCTTTCTTTTTAATAATCATACTTTCAGTCATTCATACAATATCTAGCAGTACCTTGCTAATGTTTGCATTCGTTAGCGATACCCATAATATATTGAAGTTACGCAATTCACACGATTTTTTTTCTCAATTACACAGAATCAAAAAGCTTTACTATTTCTTCATCGTATCCAACGTATTGCTACAATTCTCTCTCTCTCTCTCTCTCTCTCTCTCTCTCTCTCTCTCTCTCTCTCTCTCTCTCTCTCTCTCTCTCTCTCTCTCTCTCTCTCTCTCTCTCTCTCTCTCTCCATTTTTTTTAAATAATCAAGCGAATATATGTCTTGGTCATTCTCAAATTATCAGTAATATTTACCCCATTCTGAAAGATAACGTGAGTTAAACATTTCTTAATCATACCAGAAACATTACTTTTTTCCAGTGTTTGGAAGATAAGCATGTGAATATAATATCTATATCCAAAATATTATTTTCTCAATTTTTTTTTCAGAATTTCGTGAAATTGTTATATCTAAATCATTAGCAGATCCGTGTCCATTTTCTCAGTACTAGGAAGATTATCCTGCGAATTAAAGATTCCTTATTCAAATGAAAATATTAGTATCATTTTCACACTTTTTGAAAGATAGATACATGAACATAATGTTCCTTAATCATAAAAAAAAAATCCAACTTTTCGACAGAGAATCATGTTGGCTTGGCATACCATACCCTGAATACTGATACATTTTTCATTATTCAAAAGAGAGTCAAGTAGTTTATACATTCCTTAACTATGCTTCAGATATTACTGTTATTTTTTCCAGCTTTTGAAAGATAATATCCAGAAATAGTTTTTTTTCCAATCACAAACGGTATCATGTACATATTCACAGTATCTGAAAAAAAACATGAAAATACAACATAATACTCATATTCACAATATAAATGCACATTTTCAGTTTTTAAAGATAATCTTGTGATTTTAATATTTTGTAATCAAGACAAAACCCTGATGCAATTTCTAGGGTTTTAATAAATAGTTACTCGAAATTAATAATTCTATGCGTACTTAATAGTATTATAGTACTTTCTCAGATTTTGGAAGATATTACCTTGAAATAAAGTATTTCGCATCCAAAATATTAATATATTTAATAATAATAATAATAATAATAATAATAATAATAATAATAATAATAATAATAATAATAATAATAATAATAATAATAATAAAAATAATAATAATAATAATAATAATAATAATAATAATAATAATAATAATAATAATAATAATAATAATAATAATAATAATAATAATGAATGCTGTTCCAGGAAGCAACACCAGCAGATTCTGGCAACTATACTTGCATCCCTTCCTGCTCTCTGCCTTCATCTCTTCGTGTCCATATACTGGATGGTAAGTTTATTAAAGAACCCGCAAAAGAAGCTCATTAAAAGACTCTCTTTTTATCTTGAATTAAGATTAGCATGTCACTATACGTAGAACTTTTAATTTAATTAAAATAATAAAAAAAAAGTAGTAACTTTTCGAGCTTATTAAACATCACTCGAACAGAATAAAGTAAGATCGTGTTGATTATGTTAAGTAATACTTAAAAGAAGATAGTCTTGCTGTGATCATTCCGAATTTAGAAGAGCAACTGAATGTTGGGCATAATAAACATCAATAAAAAGGTGAAATCTTCTTGAGTACGTCATCACTAAAAAAAAAGTAAAATTTTCTTGAGTACGTCATCACTAAAAAAGTAAAATCTTCTTGAGTACGTCATCACTAAAAAAGTAAAATCTACTTGAGTACGTCATCACTGAAAAAGTAAAATCTTCTTGAGTACGTCATCACGAAAAAAGTAAAATCTTCTTGAGTATATCATCACTAAAAAAAAGCAAAATCTTCTTGAGTACGTCATTACTAAAAAATAAAAAATTACAAGCTTCTTGAGTACGTCATCACTTAAAAAAGTAAAATCATCTTGAGTACGTCATCATTAAAAAAAGTAAAATCTTCTTGAGTGCGTCATCAAAAAAAGGCAAAATCTTCTTGAGAACGTCATCACTAAAAATACAATCTTCTTGAGTACGTCATCACTAAATAAGTACGATCTTCTTGAGTACGTCATCACTTAAAAAAGCAAAATCTTCTTGAGTAAGTCCTCATTAAAAAAGTAAAATCTTCTTGAGTACGTCATCACTAAAAAATAATATCTTCTTGAGTACGTCATCACTAAAAAAGTAAAATCTTCCGGAGTACGTCATCACTAAAAAAGTTAAATCTTCTGGAGTACGTCATCACTAAAAAAGTTAAATCTTCTTGAGTACGTCATCACTATAAAAGCGAAATCTTCTTGAGTACGTCATCACTAAAAAAAAAAGTAAAATCTTCTTGAGTACATCATCACTTAAAAAATCAAAATCTTCTTTAATACGTCATCATTTAAAAAGTAAAATCTTCTTGAGTACATCATCACTAAAAAGTAAAATCTTCTAGAGTACGTCATCACTAAAAAAGTAAAAATCTTCCTGAAAGCGTCATCACTAAAAAAGTACAATATTAAGTACGTTATCACTAAAAGAAAATATCTTCTTGAGTACGTCATCACTAAAAAAAAAAAGTAAAATCTTCTTGAGTACGTCTTTACTAAAAAAAAAAAGTAAAATCTTCTTGAGTACGTCATCACTTAAAAAAGCGAAATTTTCTTGAGTAAGTCACCACTTAAAAAAGCAAATCCTCTTGAGTACGTCATCATGAAAAAAGTAAAATCTTCTTGAGTACGTCATCACTTAAAAAAGTATAATCTTCTTGAGTACGTCAATATTAAAAAAAAAAGTAAAACCTTTACGGTACAAAATGTCATATTCAGTTATGTAAACTATTGCTAAAAACATAAATACTTAAAAAAGATAAAGCCTTTTTGAGTTGGTTTTCAAAAAAGAATGGTCTTGGAACATTTGGTCTGGAAAATTTTGTAAGAAAAACTTGGTCTCAAGATTGGCAATTACTATCAAAAAGTAGAAATATTCGAATTACAAATGGTACTTTCCACCCTAACGCTTTTAATTTAGCAACTACATATAACATCGCTTAGCAAGATAATATTTCTTAGAGCAAGGTATCTACTTAAAATTTACCTATGAATTTATAAAGCAAGATATAATTTCTTACTGTACAAGCATTTTCTTCTTTTTTTTAACTCAAAAATGGCTGCAAAGAATTGTAGAAGCGAGAAAATTTAAGAAAAATTGTTAGATAAATTGAATTATATTTTGACTGTCTTATGCTCAGTTCTAATAAAAAAAATAGGCCTATGAGGCATCGAATGCATGTCGACCTAGTGTACATACATAAAATACACCTGGTAATTTTGTAATTATTAAAAAATCAATAAGTATGAATGTGAAGCTATCGGATTCAAATGTAACGGAAGCCATAATTACGATTTCTAGCACTACAGATCTCATCTCAGAAATTGTAACTGGTATTACTGAATGTGCAAATTATGAATTACATCAGTTATAGACAGTTTCAGAATGTATAACAAATGGCAAAATAATCTATTGGTAAACCCATTTTTTGCTTCTTCGTCATGTTGGATTTGAAGTACCAGATACTAGCACTTACTTGCAGGGTGGTGGTTTGTTCATACAATGTGACACTGGTAGTGATTATGAAAAAAAAAAGAATTTAATCTTTGGCAGACAAATAAGAGGATATTAAACTATGACTCAGACGAAGGTCTTCAGGATCTGAAAAGTGATTTGTATTTAGGAATAGAGGACAATTTTAAATCATCTTCTTCTCTTCTTCGTCTACATCTTTTCCCACTTTTATGTGGGGTCGATGTTTCTATGGTTTTGGTAAGTGCGACAGTAACCCTGAGCGAATGCCCTTTCTAACCTCAGACCGTTGGCGGGCCTCGAACCTACGACCTGATGAATCAAAGCCGCTAGCTTTACCAAGCAGCCACAGCGGTCATACTACTGTCAGAGTTTTTCTAGGAAAAATGTGAACTCTAATCTAAAGTGCAATTCAGCACCAAGATTGCTTTGCCACTGATCTAAAAATATTTTATGCTCTAGTATTAGTACTCCTGGAATACGTCATTCATACTTTTGAAGGAAGATTTAATTAAAATTGAATTTATAACTAATTTCGAATTGACATACACTAGGCCAAAGAGACCATTAGAACTTTTGTACTTAATTAATATTTTAAATGTTTGTCATTGAGTACTTAAAAGAATTGGCTCGTACCAACCATGCTCTTGAAGGTTTCCACTCAGCATTGAAAGCATCAGTAACAAGCAATTACCCTAACATCGGGAAGCTATCATTAATGTTCTTCGAAAAGAAATTACACTAACAAAAATCATTTAAGTACAAAAAGAAAACAACTCAAAGAAAATAAAAAGAGAAAAGCAGGAGATAAGAGATTCACGCAAAAGAAGTCATATATGATAGAAATGATAAATTAAATCTCTTGAAAGCAATTACACACACTTTAATATCCTCAGTTTTAATTCATGATGATTTTAATGACCGAACTTTAAGAGACCAAGTTTTCGTAGACCGAATTATCTTATCTTCTAAATTACTAGTCTTAATCAAACTTAATCTTATTTTTCTTAGTCACTGATTACAACCCTTTCGATTTCAATTTTTGTTTACCATTAACATTCCCTTAACGTTCTTTTATTAATTTTAAACTTGTTGTTATAATATATCAAAGGTAATAACTCCATGAGTTTTAAGACAAAAAATTTTCCATGACCGAACCTTCCATGACCGAATATTCTAAGACCAAATTTACCTAGTACCTGCTAAGCATACTAAGTAATAATATAAAAACAAAACATCACTGAGTATTACTAATAAAATAATTCATGTTTAGTTAAATACTTTCCATAGTACTAGAACTTTATCCTTTTCAAATTCTGAGGCACTCCTAGCCCATCTATCGGCATCCGAGGGTGCCTCGGCACCCCGGTTGGGAATCACTGTACTAAACATTGCAAAGTCTTGTTGAGAATATTAAGTATTAAAAAAAAGAAAAGCCTTGTTCTATATAATTATCAAAACATAGAATAGTAAATGATTTTTTTTTTAGTAAATATTGTAATTCAAACGCGTAATCTCTGTCTGAGAGGAGTAATTAGTTTAAAACCGTAAAGCCTTGTCAAGTGCAATAAGTAATTTTCAAGAAAGTCAAGCACTATGCAATATACTAATTATAGAGAAACAAGTAAAACTTTAATGATTACAATAATTATCACCCCTAAAACTGAAACCTTGATGTGTGTATAAACATTTAGAAAAAAATATATATATTTTTATTATATAAGAACATGAATTATTACTTATAAATGAAAAGGAGTTTTGGAGTTCATCAAGTACAAGGAGCTGAGAGGAGTGGTTGAGGTATGTGTGGATCGTGGTGAATACGCATTTGTTGGCTCGGCCACCCCCCTTACAAGGTGGAATGAGACATATGCATATGTATGTGTGTAAAATTGATAAACCTAATGACATCATTAAGCATTGTGCGATAGGGAATATCCAATGTGAGGTAAAAAAAAATAAATGCTTTGCCATTTAAGTTTGTTTACGATTTTATATATCAAAATAAGTCCCCATTCTGAATGGGGTGAAGAACTCGCAGCGAAATCGAACTTGAGAATGTCAGGTTCGTCGTTTCCCGACTTGTGCGCTCTACCACTGAGCTACAGAGTGTTGATTTATATTACTATTTTAACCCTTTCACGAAGGCATTGAAAATTTGTGGTCTGAATTAATTTGGGGAAAAAGATGAAGAGATTATTTGGCGTCCATTCTGAGGTAGCCCCTGTCATCTCAGTATACTCAGTAAGCTAATCTATAGAATGTGAAAGAAACGAATGATGAAGATCCGGTTTTACGTCACGGACTCCTTTTTCTATTAAGGGCAATGACGGTACCTTTTTTCCCAAGGAATTGATTTTAGCAAGTGCGACCGTTACCCTGCGTAAATGCTCTTTCTAACCTCAGACTGTGACAGGTCTCGAACCGATGACCTGACGAATCAGAATAGCGCGTGTTACCAACTCGGTCACGACGGAACAGAATGTAACCTACTCGTACTTTGGAAAAAAAAAAAACTCATTCTTCAGCCCTTGTGGAAAACAACCTATAGAGTATTTATTCGAAGTCATTATATATCGACGCTTTGCAAACGTTGCAAGAAATCAAAATATATATATATATATATATATATATATATATATATATATATATATATATATATATATATATATATATATATATATATATATATATATATATATATATATATATATATATATATATATATATATATATATTCGCAAAATTTACAGTTCTTACATGAGTTTGTTCTCTATTTTCTATAACTTTTGTAAACCTCAACAAGAAATATAGAATATCACTTACTATAAAACTCAAGAAACTTTGCATGGGTAATTTTTTCAATATTTTACAAGTTCATTATATCTAACATAAAAAACAAAACTTTTTTTTTATAGGACAATATTCTTTCGTTAATCCAATATCCTTTAATTACAGGTGAGATGCCAGCTGCCATGCAGACTAATAAGTCTTCAATAAGCAAACCATCTCAATCTAACTCACTCACACTATTCTCTATTGTGATGTCTTTCATTCTATCAGTTTGAGAATAAGAGAACTCTTCCAATTAGACATAGAACTATAGAGAATTTATATATTGTTCTCTGATATTTCTTACTGATATCCATGTCCTGGAATTCAAGGGAAAAGTCTATATATGAAACACATGGAACTTTATTTAGATAATGTTGTCAACTCCACAACTCTGCCATGGAAGTTAGTCTACATTAATATCTTACAATATTAACTCCAACTTTTTTTAAAGGATGGTCATTAATATTAGGACTTTGGTTGGCTAATAACAGGTTCCTGTTAAGGAAGTTCCTCTGTTCTAAGACCCTACATGGTCAACAATAGCATTTTTCAAAGGAACCCCCTCAGTAGTGGGAACTCTCCAGTACTAAAGCCTTATTCAACCAATTAGAAAGTTCTGCAAAGTCAGCTCCTTTATATTGACACCTAACTCAACAAACGACAATTTTCTTAAATGAAATCTTACTGAAAATTCATATGACAAAGACTTCATTTAATCAACTCCAACTTTATAAAAGTTCTAAGGTTTTTACTAAGAGAGTTCCCATATACTGTGATCTTACTCAGCCAATTACAGTTTCCTGCAAAGGCTGTTCCTCTGTTTTGAGGCCGTCATTGATTTTCTCAAGATATTTTATGAAATTCAAAACCAATCATACATTCTAAAAGTAAGCAGTTAAGAAATATCTCTGGATATGAAAAATTATAAGAACTTATACAACTTTAAATGTAACATGAAGTCTTTCCAGAAAAATTCATTACCTATGAAAAATGTACTTTGATGTTTTGGAGCAATACAAGGAATGATTATTGTATTTTCGGTGTTTTTAATGTATTTTGCATGTAATGTGTAATTCGGCTATGTATAAATGTCCGAAAATGGATAAGCTTAACTGCTTCATATTATCACTGTCCATTACTGTTAGGATCGCTGTGTATGGAAAATGGGTATGATGATGTAGAAAACTTGAAAAATAAAATGTGGATTGTGGCCATTTGTATTATATATATATATATATATATATATATATATATATATATATATATATATATATATATATATATATATATATATATATATATATATATATATATATATATATATATATATATATATATATATATATATATATATATATATATATATATATATATATATATATATTAGCTTTTATGGATGAGAATCGAACCTTACACCTCTAAAGCAAGAGTCCAGTGCTTAGTGAGAATAGCCACAGACGTCATAAAATTGAAGGCTATCAGAGTTTACGAAGGGTATTTCTGCATCTAACTGAAATTTTACCGCTCAACCGACCTAAGTGGCCAGGACAATAACATCATTTTCATCCACATTATAACAATGGTTAAT
This sequence comes from Halocaridina rubra, assembly GCA_037179515.1. Lineage (NCBI taxonomy): Eukaryota > Metazoa > Arthropoda > Malacostraca > Decapoda > Atyidae > Halocaridina > Halocaridina rubra. Next base: position 109,813 of record JAXCGZ010015210.1, on the reverse strand, counting down.
GGAAAAAAATGTGGTAATGCCTTACAGCATTATGAGTAACTCTGTTTGATATGATATTCATATATGTAATAGAATAGATTAAAAGAATATAAAGTATTTATTTAAAAGGTCAAATATTGGCATCAATGCCTAAATTGATCTTTGGCCTTTAAAAAATAATAACTATTATATTTTAATAAAATTCTGAATACAAATATTTTGTTTCATTTCCATCTGCTTGCGAATCTGAATTCATGAAAATTTTCCCTTTCAGCAATTGTAAGGAAACACATACATTACTTATGAATCAATGTAAAAAAAAAAAAACTTTTATAGGAAAATAAGATGCCACTTGGCAACAGTTACTGGCATGTAAGTAGTAGAACAAGAAATTAATTTAAAACACTAATATATAAAAAAGAATAACTTGTATATATGTTAAATTAACGAAAAATAACTGTAGTAAATATATTAGAATTAAATAAATATGATAAAACAAAACAAAAAATGAATCTACAGTTAACTGATAAAAAATTCAATCAAATGATGCTAAGCATATTTCTCTCTCTCTCTCTCTCTCTCTCTCTCTCTCTCTCTCTCTCTCTCTCTCTCTCTCTCTCTCTCTCTCTCTCTCTCTCTCTCTCTCTCTCTCTCTCTCTCTCTCTCTCTCTCTTATAAATATATAAGCCGGTGCGTGTGTGAGTGTGCATGTGTGTTTGTGCGTGTGGTTGTTAGTGTGTATATATATATATATATATATATATATATATATATATATATATATATATATATATATATATATATATATATATATATATAATAAAAATACATGTGTATGTGTATGCATGTATGTATGTATGCATGTATGTATGTATGTATGTATGTATGTATGTATGTATGCATGTATGTATGTATGTATGTATGTATGTATGTATGTATGTATGTATGCATGTATGTATGTATGTATGCTTGTATGTTTGTATGTATGTATGTATGTATGTATGTATGTATGTATGTATGTATGTATGTATGTATGTATGTATGTATGTATGTATGTATGTATGTATGTGATTACCAAATTGTGATTACCAAATTGTGTTTACGGGAAAGAGCCCAAAGCTCGTATCTTCCCGTCTCCTGATCGGTTCCATTTTTAGACTTAGTGATACTTATCATACCTGTCCTTAAAACTATGGATTGAGGTAGCATTAACTACCTCCTCGCTTAGCGAATTCCAATTATCAACTACTCTTACACTGAAAAAGTATTTCCTTACATCCTGCAAACAAGTTTTTTTCCGAAGCTTCAAACTATGACCTCTAGTTCTAGAGCCAGCCATATCGAAATATCGATCCCTATCCACTCTATCATAACCATGAAGGAATTTAAAGACTGTCACCATATCCCCCCTTACTCTTCTAGCTTCGAGTGATGGCAAGTCTAATTCCCTCAGCCTCTCATCATAACCGAGATTGCGTATTTCTGGCACCAGTTTCGTGGCATGTCTTTGAACTTTTTCAAGCTTAGCTATGTGCTTTTTCAAGTGCGGATTCCAAAAGGGGGCTGCATATTCGAGTTTTGGCCTCACATAGGTTACATAAATATTTCTGAACATTTCCTTGTCCATGTGCCTGTGTGTGTGTGTGTGTGTGTGTGTGTGTGTGTGTGTGTGTGTGTGTGTGTGTGTGTGTGTGTGTGTGTGTGTGTTTGTGTGTGTGTGTGTGTGTGAATGAAAATGGGAGACAATTGCTGAACCTTTGCCGTGGCAGCACAATGGTGATAGGTAATCACCTAGTATATAAGGGTAAAAAGTTAGAAGGAGGTTTATCCTTTAAAAGAGGATCAAATTGGATATCTGAGATTGATGTATGTGTCTTAAAAGAAAATACACTGAAATATGTAAAATCTGTTGAAATGAACCAGAATATTGTAGGATCTGACCACGCCCCACTAATGGTTCAACTTGATCTTAATGATATTCAGGAAACAGTGCCATCCTTGCTGATGGAGAGGGCTTTAAATTTAGGTAGTTCTTGCTATAATGTTCAATATATTGAAAACAGTTACACAATCCGGGGTCCTTCCCATAAGAATGTAGACTTGGATAGATTCAAATTAGTCATGAATGAAACTCAGCCCCCAGAATTATTTGAAATTGATAATGAGAACATTTTTAATATTTTAGAGACAGGTAATAAGATTATCAATAATGTAGCAAGAGACTGCAGAGTTTTTCAATCTGGGGAGTTAGAGTTTAATGGATGGGATCAAGACCACCCTCGATGGAGGAGAATATTTGAGAAAAATGATCCAAAAATTATATGGAAATCTATT
>JAXCGZ010015210.1:92500-102500 GCA_037179515.1 Halocaridina rubra | reverse complement strand
AAATCCAAAAAAACCTTCAGCTGTAGTATGACAACGCCGCCTGCCATGGGAACAGCTACTACATAATAAACACAACTTCTCATGTTATAATACTCCATACATTACACACATTCACACAAGCATAGATATCTGATAAGTCACTGAAATCTGGGGAGATTACAATATGTTGCATACAAGAAAACCTGGTACCTATATTCAAAAAGGGAAGGAGAGTCATAACTCTAAATAAAAGGCCTGTTTCCTTGACTAGCATAGTTTGCAACGTAATGGAAAAACTACTCAGAAAACTTTTCACTGGACTTGGAGTCCTGCAAGTTTTTTCAGAGCGATAGCCGTATTTGAGTATGTCATGCCAGAGACAAACTAAGAGACACATGGTGTATTTAGTGCATGGTTGCGATGCCGACTCTTTTTTTTTAAGGTCTGCACTGCATTACCTTGCGGGACAAGGTCAAATGGTAGAGCAGAATTATGTAATATATCTAGGCTTTGAAAATGTAGTTCTTGATAACAGGTTAGGAAATACAATTAAATGTAAAACTGTAAAATAAGATTATACTTTTCTTACTACTACTACTACTACTACTACTACTACTACTACTACTACTACTACTACTACTACTACTACTACTACTACTACTAGTAGTAGTAGTAGTAGTAGTAGTAGTAGTAGTAGTAGTAGTAGTAGTAGTAGTAGTAGTAGTAGTAGTAGTAGTAGTAGTAGTAGTAGTAGTAGTAGAAAAAAATATTGTACAGTGTACCCCTGTCGGTGATAGAAAAAGTTTCTATTAAGGACGACGATAGATAGGAAATGAAGCAACCTTGCTCCCTCATGGGCATTTGTTATATATGTGACTGCCTTGTTAATTTAATATGAATATGGAGTGACGCTTGATAAATAAGTAATTTATATATATATATATATATATATATATATATATATATATATATATATATATATATATATATATATACACAAGTGTGTATATGCATACACGTGTGTGTATGCATGTATGTGTATATATGCATGCATGAATATTAAATGCTGTGATCAAACATCCTAAGCTAAAACGCTATCAGGGTCATTACCGACCCTATGTATATGGCAGCCACTCACAGAATTCTTGAAATTTGTTATTTTGTTAAATTCAATTCTGTAGAAATACACAATCATATGAAATATAATTCTCTGTGATTATACAGGTACCTGGAATGCAATTCACGGGGAATATACAATTATATGGAATACAGTTCCATTGAAATATACTAAGATTAAATGTCCATATCTGGTAATTGTAGCACTTAAAAAAAACGTTTTATATCGCTTCATTCCATTTTCATCCTAGATTTCTCAAACGTTTTCGTGATCTACTCTTCTAAGAACATGCATGCAAGCTCATCGATTTATTTATTCAAAAGCCATGGGGGACCAGTGCCGGTCCCTAGACCCGATAAATGGTGAAAGTTGGTGTCAAGAAACCAGCCAAGGTCAGTGCCACATGCCAAGCCCGGATGAAAGGAGAGAATAGGTGTCAAGAAAAGCTTTCAGGCGTTAAGCTCTATGTGAAAAACAGCGATCCCATATTAATATGGGTAGAACTCTATCTATCTACATACAAGAGCTATAATATAATACAGAGTTGAATATAAACATATCTCCAAAATGGTTAATATAATGTTAAATCAAGCTATGGGAAAGATATAAGCGAAAATCTACTCTAAAAGCAAAAACTAATAACAAACAGAGACGCAGCTTCAATAACCAGATTCTTGGAAGTTTAAATATATGACTGTGTGAATACTGATTCTGACAATAAATCGTTAGAGTGTTACAAGTATGCAAATAGCTCCAGGATATGATCTTGAATAGTATTTGAAAAAAAAAAATTAAGATACAACAATATGAGAGCCACATGGCTAAATCTAAATGTAAAGCCTACTTCAGAGACATAATTCGCTTTTAACTCAAAGAATTTTAAATATATAAATCTCGTCGTACTCGAAGCGATTCCTACTATCTTCTTCCATGAACATAAGTTATTTGTATAATGTTCGATGAACTAAATAAATCAGTAATACATTTCAAACCTAAATAGTTCGTTTTTACTGCAAAAGGGTAAACAGTTCAAATTAAGTGACAAAGTAAAAAAGATATACATGGAACAAGAAGATCATGTTTACCTGTTCAAATACACTCTAGAGATTTGATAAGATCTTTGTTAGTTGACTGAATAACAACCAGGAGGGGGAGATATTCCACCCTCGTGTTCCCTGTAAGTCGTAATACACGACGAGTATGAATATTCCTTTTACTTGTGGGATACAAATTTCGCCCTATTGGTCCCTACAATAGAGACGACTAATATGGAAATTCCAGGTAGTGGAAGAATAAAGAATTTATCTTCGTATTCCTTGAGTGTCGCAAGAGACGATTAATGACCATAAAATGCCGGAGAAAATGATGGTCTTCCATATACAGTCCGAGGTTAGGTCGTAACACAAGATTTTTCTCTGTCCTGCGGAGCGGAGCACCGAAAATAACGAGATCCGAATTGGGTTCCTACGGTCACCGTAACTCTACGATGGCCCCATATAAAAACTAATGGCGGTAAACTATTTTACTTTCAAGGTTCTATCATGCCTTAAAGAATAATAAGAAAATATCTTGATCTCAATCAGCTAGGAGTATATGAGTAAGAATTGCAAAAAAAATAAAACTCTTATCTTTGATGACAGATATTATCACCCATATTTACTTAGAGAAGTTGGAGACGACAAAAAGGGCTAGGGAAGGAAAGGGCTACAAATCCCTTTCTTCCTGGTTTTACTTTCATCATCAGAAAACGGATGAATGAAAAAGGTATAAAGGTAAGTTTTGCTAGGAGCGATTATCGCTCAACGATGATCGTTTATGGTTCAACGATGATCGTCAAACGATTGTCTAGAGCACTAATTCTTTGTTTTTGAATGGGGCTGCTTTGCTTGGAGCGACTGCCGCTGGAGAGATCTAGACGTTAATTAAGGTACGTTTTGCTCGGTGCGATTATCGCTCAAAGATGATCGTTCATGGTTCAACGATGATCGTCAAACGATTGTCTAGAGCACGTATTCTTTGTTTTTGAATGGGGCTGTTTTGTTTCGAGCGACTGCCGCTAACAGCAGTCGCTCGAAGCAAAACAGCCCCATTCAAAAACAACGAATTATTGCTCTAGACAATCGTTTGACGATCATCGTTGAAGCATGAACGATCATCGTTGAGAGATAATCACACCGAGCAAGACGTACCTTAATTAACGTCTAGATCTCTCCCTGTTTTGCTCGGGTGTGATCAACCAATTCGCCTCACAAGGAGATGTCATACGAGGGAAGAATCAAATGCTTAGGCAAAGAAAAAAAAAATATGATGCCAATGTGTAAATGTGTATATTTGTGTTTATTTTCATACTTGATTAGAGAGCAGACCGGGAAATGAAACAATAACAAAGCCAAGCATACTCTCACACATATACACACACACACATTTACATACATACACTCATTAAACTCACTAACAGTTACGTTCTCAGAATGGTGTTTTCATTACTAATATGTGTGTGTGTTTCACTGTTTTGTGAAATAGAAGAACACAAAAGTGAGTTACTATTTGGTGCTCTGTAAGTGTATTCCATATCTTTGCAAAAGAAAAAATGCGACATTTAATTCAGACAACCTTCAGGTTCGTTTAATTCAATTGTTAATTGTACTTTATAGCCTTTTATTTCATATATAACGCCACAATAGGATCTTATAGGGCGCTATCACACCAAAGTGGCACGTCGCACGTGGCATGCTACGTGCGACGTGCCACTTTGGTGTGAAAGCGGCCATTTACACATTAGGTTAGGTTCGGGGGGTAGAGTACTTCCTCCGTGTTCCCCAGCGTGCCGTAAGAGTCGACCAAATGGGGCGGAACGAGGGGACTGGGAATCCCAGCCTCTGTATTTTTTTCCAAAGTCAGAGTATTTTGCCTTGACTCAGCCACTCCCCTTATAAGGGGAAAATGACTCATTTATGTATGTATGTATCTTATTTAATAGATTATATCAAATTCTTATAAAATTCCAAAACGGGTTCAAATACAAAGGAAATTATTCAAGTGTTTTAATCATTCCTAAAAGAACAGCAAATTTTGAGTTTTATTTAACTTTCTATAAAGAAAAGGGCAAATTTTATGAAAATTATTTGGACAAGAGCGATCCTTTAAAGAAAAGAAGACAGTAACGTACTCCAATGAATAAATTATATCGCACACACATCAAACTCTGTGGTAGTTCCGAAGAGAAGAACATAAAGAAACTTTTTTTCAAATATTCTAGCATTAAGAAGATTGAAAATATTATCAATATTCTTTGGATGAAAGGGAGTTAGAGAAACATATATGGGAGTCTCTCACTCTAATGAATATATTATGCAAGCATACAGCATACATGACTGAATATATAGACTGCATGGAGTAGACGCACAAAAAGTTTAAAATACAAGGAAACGCGTCTAATAATACAAAACAAATACATAGATGACGAGCGAATAAGTGAGTATTTTGCTGGGAACGGAGCCCAGCATCAAGAGCTACATTAAATTGATTATTAAATTCAACCTCAGGTCAGAGGACGGCTTAAAGGGTTTAAGACTGATATTCCATACCAAAGAAGGCAAACGAGTTCGAGGACCATTTTCGGCCTTTGGCAAAAAAAAAAAATGAATATGCATTAGTCATCTCAAGAATGTGGAAGGAACTGTTTAAACTTCTGTTAGTGCTTAGTTCCTGGTAACTAAGCATGTATAACGATAACACCAGTGATAATGACAGGCCATTGGTGGAACAGACTTCTAAATGATCTCATGAGCGATAACACATGAGTCCACTGACGATGAAGTTTTTAATATACAGGTCGTTAAGCTGTTAAAACTGATGGTTTGATAAATTCGAAAGTTTTGTTTCTCTTCTTGTTTTGCTTTCTCTTCTCTCTTTTCATCACTATAGAGAACTCTTGAATCATTTATTTGGTGTTCTTGTAGTTAAAGGTAAGGCTATGGTTACTATAATCACGACTGGGTGTTTATCATATAGCCGAAAGATCTCCATTCATCTGTTTGGAATTGAGATCGACTCCAGTTTCACATGGGTCGTTCATAAATTGGCTGAATGGATATCTTATCTTAAATATGCTAAGATTCATAACCTCCATCCGAAAAAGGTAATAATGAATATTTAGATCAGTCTGGTCAAACTGAATATTGAAAAATCATAAACAAAGATGACATTTAATATCTTTAAGCTTAAAAGAATCATTAAATACCAAAAAAATATATGATTTGTTCATTCAATTAATAGGCAATGTTTCCTTCTCATATCCTAACAAAGTATATGTTAACTAACTTTTAGTGTGTCTTCCAATCCTTGATATATTTGTACAATAAATAAAGAAACACTAATTCTCATCGAATGGCAAACCCATTGTGCCATAAAACCAAAGATCCATATTAATATATGACATGCTAAACTGTCTTGTTTTTTTATTTTCACTGGCTCACAAACACTAGCCATTTAATTCCTGTTTCATTCTAAGTAAACACACACACACACACACACACACACATTTCCATCATTTAGAAAGCTTAGCGTATATTATTCACATATATTCTAGCTGAAACCAAATACAACAATGTTTTATCTAAGTATGAAAGGAAAGTATCAAATTATTTATAAATCATTCCTCACCATCAAGTGAGAGCGCCTGAGTCACAAGCATGAGGATCAGTGTTCAGCTTCTTCAGATTACTTCAGCGTCTCTTTAATTGGATATAAGGAGAGGGAATGGTCTCCCTATGCTAATTAAGCAGATATATCAGATGTGTGAGGTCACTGGATGAACAGTGTCTTCGCCAGTCCAGGCTCCGATACGGGATATATACACGTTCCGCACCTCAAATGAAACAGAGAATCAGATTAAGATAAGATTCCGACAAGTCATTAAAAATCTGTGCCATGGGCTTGTACAATTCATACTGAAGTAATTTCAAACTCGTATCAACATGTTTTGCTCTTTTAACCTCGTGAAATTAAATATTTCTATATAAAAGTGGTAAATATAATGTTAACTGATACTGTAGTAAATTATACCTCAGGATATTCATTTTATTATTCATATCGTGGAAAGGGCATTTGAATGAAGTGCAAATTTTCGTAAATTGCACTCTACCACTGATTCCATAAACTTAATAGTGCACATGTTGACCTTGCTGAGTTGAAAGGAGCTACAACAGGAGAGATGACTTCAACATCTCCTTATGGCGAATAGAATCTGTACGAAATACTTTGGGGAGTACTGAAATCGGGACCTCTTGGGTGGGACACAGGTATTGTATCGACAGATACCCGAAGAGTACGTCACTTGGTGACAGTAAAAAAGTACTGGCGACAGTAGTGACGTCTATCGTCTTCTATCCTCTGCTAACTCAGCAGGCAGAATGAGTATACGAATAAGTATGGAAACAACTACGATACGAAACTAAGCACCAGAATAGTAATGTATGAATTCTCCTGAAGCCCTAAATTTTACAGCTTAGAAACTGTATTAAATGCTTACCTAAGGGAGATGAAACATTAACATGGGGAAAATATTATAATATAAATATTAAAATGTATAAAAGCAAAAATATCACGATAATTGCTTCTCTTGCGTTTGGAGAGAGAGAGAGAGAGAGAGAGAGAGAGAGAGAGAGAGAGAGAGAGAGAGAGAGAGAGAGAGAGAGAGAGAGAGAGAGAGAGATCAACAGCTTGCGTAATGTTAAAATTATAAAAAAGCAATATTCAGTACATTACATTGTAATTACTAGGATTACACGTTACAATGAATTCTAATTTACTGAAAAGTTTATGTTTAATGGTAAAGTACAATTTTGCAGTCGAATGCATTTAACCGGTCAACGACACTGACAACCAGGCCTCGTTTATCACTTGTCTGGTTTATCTCTACGTCAGGTTCGAGAATTTACGTTTATCACAGTCAATATCTTCACAATTTCATTAAACAAGAAAAGCGTTGCAGAGATTTTTCCATTTTTTACAAGAAATATTCCAGAGGAAATTATGACAAAATGGTTTTATGAAATGGGAAAATCCATTTAAAGAATATGTTAATAATGAGTTAGCAATAATAGTCTCACTTGTGGAGAGAGAGAGAGAGAGAGAGAGAGAGAGAGAGAGAGAGAGAGGAGAGAGAGAGAGAGAGAGAGAGAGAGAGAGAGAGAGAGAGAGAGAGAGAGAGAGAGAGTACTCAAGATACGAAGATTAAGCCCATTAGCATTAGACATCCGAAGGTCAGATCTCATTAAGCATAAAAGATACGAGGGAAAGTTCTTTGAGCATTTATAATGCGAAGGTCAGTCCGTTTAAGAACTCTAGATTCGAAGGTCAGGTAGTTCAGCATTCGACATACGAAGGTCAATCCCTTAAAGCGCTTGAGATCATCATTCGAAATATATACAGTCAATCCCTTTAAGAATTCGATAGATGAATATCAGACCTTCTAGCATTAGACATACGAAGGTCGGTTCCTCTAAGCACTCAAGATATGAAGGATAGACACTTAAGTATCCGACATACGAGGAAAATGTAATTCTATACCAAGAAGTGAGGAAGCTTGGAATCCGCCTTCCCTGCTTTGGAATTTGAAATGTTTAATTAATGACACGAAAATAAGAAAACGGTGTAAAAATATCAGACGCTTTATACATTTGTATTTTCTTTTATTCATGAAAACTGCGCCTTGTGTACACTCATGCCTTTCAAAGTCACTCAACTCATATGATTAAAGTTACTTTTGACAGACACCACTTTCATATCCACTGACTATGATCTTGAAGTAATTTCTTACATCGTCACTTAATTCAGGTCACGTTGCAGCGTGGCGAGATGTAGAATGTGTAAATCTGTTATAGTTTCACAGCGGATAGAAAATTTTCATACACACGACAATCTCTTATTAAAATTATATTAGCTATTCTTGCTAGGATCAAAGTAATGAAGCTACAGGTTTTCGTGACGGTATCTTGACGGAAGTATTTACCATCTTGGAAACTTTGTAGCAAGGTATTTCTATTAAATTGCAAGGTTAAAATATAGCATTAGAAGAGATAATTAATTTATAAATGTTTTCCGCAGATGAATAAACACGGTTATTGATCAAAAAACCCAGCCACTGAGGGGAGCAAGCCAGCCTCAACTTGGTGCCGGTCCCAAGCCCGGGTAGATGAGGTATGGGACAGAAACATATGGAGAACACTGGCCAGAAACATCGACCCCACATAAAAGTGGGAAAAGATGTAGACGAAGAAGAAAAAGAAGATTGATCAAAACGAAACTGCATATCCTGCTGAGCTTCTAAAGGTGGCCACAACTTAGCACCAGTTTTTATAAGACTTCAAAGTATCTTGCATAAGCTTCCCTTCTTTTCTATACTCCCATAAGAAACAATAGCCATCCTCCTTTCTCCTATCTCCTTTAATCGGCTCCTACGACAACCAAGGAGTAAGGAAGTGGGTCTCTTCCTCCTCCCCACCAGCAGAGATAAAAAAAATAAACAAAAACTGATAAAACATTATGTAAATATTTATATCAAAATTGTCATACGATATTTGCATAAATTTCCATTAACATTACACCATACTGATGTATAAAATTAGTGTTTCTAATTCTACTGAACATTTCAATTAACGATAAATTTGACGCTGGGTCTGATACCCCACCAACATAAGACTGACCGTGTAACCTTGTAGAGGTGTGATGACCTGTTCCAATCTAAGACTTTCTTTAGTTCTGGTATCAGAATATCTGTAACCTACAGGACTCTGTGCCGGGAAGGTACTAATTAGCAGACTCGAACCCCCTTCCACGATAGCCCTAGCCCTAGCAGGCCAATGACAGGAAATATATTGTTCCAGACACACTAAGATGGCCAACTTCCTCCATGTATCAAGTGTGCAGTAATGTGAAGGTGATGTACACTGCAATATCTTCAAATTAGTAACGGAACAGACTGGAATGAAAAAAAAAATAACATCATGTTAGGAAAACTCATAATAGTTTCCGTAGCAATGTGAACAGATTCCCATATGATACAAGATTTTTCCCATCAGTAACTGTGGTAGTTTGATAGCAATATTATAGTCACGTTGATGCCATTCCCAGAGAGCCAGGGATACAGAACCATATCACAAACTATTTTAATATGAAGCAACAATAGTAAGAAATGGTTCAATGTACCACCTCAAGAACAGGCACACGCCTAATCGCAGTTGACTCCTTTCCACCGCATTTCTGAAAGCTTCCAACATGTTGTTACTGAACAAAGAGCTCTCTAAAAAACTCATCGAGAAATAATAAAAATAAACCATGTTACCGTTCTACCAGCTAGAGCTTTTAACCACACAACAATAGAGGACTTGTCGAAGAATCTATCCACATGCATACTGTGGAAGGCATTCTTTGATAAGATAATGAGACACAATAGAAATAAAAAGAGCATAAGGAAAAATCATTGAACAAAACTTTTAGCTTTCCTTTTCAAAGAATTTCTAGGAGTCTCTAGGATGCATTTAATAAGCAATGGGTAACTTACGGGGAAAAGAAACATATTGAATATAAAATGAATAAGAAATATTATAGGTTTCTAACCTATCTAAATGAGCAATGAGTCGCTCATCGAAACTATCTATAGAACCATAAAAATAACGAGCATCAAATGCTGTCTCAAGAACAGTCATTAACTAGAATTCAATAGACGCCCCTTTTCAAAGCAATTATCCAGAAGTATAACAAGAGCAATTATCCGGAGACCATAAAAACAAGAAAATTACAAAACTCTAAATATCGCCTTAGCAAATGTCATCAACAAAACCTCAGCAGTAGACAGAATTTCAAAGAGTTTTTCAGATAAACGAGTTGTCTGGTTCTCTA
>JAXCGZ010015210.1:85000-87500 GCA_037179515.1 Halocaridina rubra | reverse complement strand
GATCAAGAATTTTTATTGGTTTGGCAGAGGGTTCTTTAGAGGGGAAAAAAATGTCCGGTTTATCATGGGGGAACATCAGATAATCGTTGCTTTATGAAACTCAGGTTTATTAATTTGATATATTGAACAAACCACACATACTCACACACACAGAAACACATACACACACAAACATACTTGCTCAATAGTATTCTTCCCTAAAATACAAACTTGCATACATAAAACAAAATACGGCACAAGATATTTTCCACAACTATAAGCTCGTCGCCTTTAAGAAAAAAAAAAATAAAATAAAAATATATATATATATAGATAGATGGATAGATAGATAGATAGATAGATAGATAGATAGATAAATATGTAACCCCTCATAAAAGAAAATGAAAATAAAGTACTAAGGGAGGGTGATAAATGGCATTATATATTACAATGCATTAACTATATTAATACAGATAACTAATTTCCTGGATGGGTTTCATGGGAAAGCTTTAAGCAAAAGAAGAAGTTGTGCGGAAATAGGAAAAACAATATAGATAATCTCTATATCTATAAGCAAGAGTCATATCCCCCTAACAAGCGGGTGGCTGAGTCAAAGTAAAATACCGTGACTCCTTACGGTAAAAAACACAGAGGAGGGGATTCCCAGTTCCGCTCCATTTAGTCGACTTTTACGACACACAGGGGAACACGGAGGAAATATTCTTGCTTGCTCAGGGGGAAATATAGATAATAAATGTAAACAATAATCCGGTTCCGGTTTTACGTCACGGACTCCCTTTTCTACCAAGGGCTAGGACGGTTGCCTTCTTGCGAAGGCCTTGTTTTGGCACATGCAATCGTTACCCTGAGTGCATGCCCTTGCTAACCTCAGACCGTGACTGGGCGCGAACTCTCGACCTGACGCCTCAAAATCGCGGACGCTACCGCTTGAGCCACGGTGACTACAAATGTAAACAATAATAAATCAATAAAATAGCTCATATTACATGAGAGGTGCAGATTGGGCAATATCACTCTTATCGAAGCCCGTGTTCAGAAGGATACTGTTCCAGCTCTAACCCCAAACACGCAGAGAAGTATACGGTGAATTTTCTGAATTGGTAGATGCAACCCTCCCGGGGACTCTACAAAAGTTTTTCTCACTTCCTATTGCTTTTGGCCACAAGGTTTAAGAGTTAAATTGAAGAGTAGAACTTGAACATATTGGTTGAAAACTAAGCCTTCAATCCACTCATATACCAGAGGGCCATATCTACTTTTTATTCAATTACAAAAGAAAAGGATTTTTTTTTTATTCATATATACATACATACATGAGCCATTTTTCCCTTATAAGGGGAGTGGCTGAGTCAAGGCAAAATACTCTGACTCTTTGGGAAAAGTACAGAGGATGGGCTTCCCAGTCCCCTCGCTCCGCCCATTTGGTCGACTCTTACGACACGCAGGGGAACACGGAGGAAGTACTCTAGCCCCCGAACCAAACCTAATGTGTATATGGCCGCTTTCACACCAAAGTGGCATGTCGCACGTGGCATGTCACGTGAGACGTGTCACTTTCGTGTGATAGCGAATTATAAGATTCTATGTTGGTGTTACATATGAAATAAAAGACTATATAATACAATCAACAATTAAATTAAGCGAGCCTGAAGGTTGTCTAAATTAAATGTCGCATTTTTTCTTTTGCAAAGATATAGAATACACTTACAGAACAGCAAATAGTAACTTACTTTCATGAATATACTATTTTGCGAGCTATACGTGAGGTCATATTCTCGTTGTTTCATTTCCTCTTAAGGTGGTATTAAAAATACAAAACAAATGCACATACAGGAGGATATGTGCGTGTGTGTGCGCGTGTATGTGTGTGAGTCAGTTAAATGACTTCCTTTTGAGTTTACATAATTTTCTTCTATTTCACAAAGCAATGAAATACACACACACACATATATTAGTAATGAAAACGCCATTCTGAAAACGTACTTGTTAGTGAGTTTAATGAGTGTATGTGTGTAAGTGTGTGTCTGTATATGTGTGAGAGTATGCTTGGCTTTGTTATTGTTTCATTATCTAGTTTTATCCCAAATAAACTATGAAAATATGAATATACACATTTACACATTGGCATCATTCATTTATGGACATCCAAATTACCTAGATGAGTGCGTATGTGTGTGTATTCGTTTGTGTGACATAGTTATAGAAGTACCTTAGTTATTCCAAGTCATTGTATGAAAAATACAATCATAAACATACACATGTATTTATCAGCAGATTGTATGTGTGTGTATATTTTAAAATCATATAATTATATTCTATTCAATTTTTTTTCTCCAATAAAGCTGAAACATATACAAAAAAACACACTTGTTTGCAATGAAAACATCATCCAACGGCTGTGCTTGTTAGCGAGGTTAATGAGTGTGTTTGTGTGAGGGTGTGCGTGTATATGCTCCATGTGTGTGTCAAAGTTGTATAACTGCTTTCAACACCTCGAGAA
>JAXCGZ010015210.1:57500-75000 GCA_037179515.1 Halocaridina rubra | reverse complement strand
ACGCACACGGAGCTCAACTTTAAGCTAGTCATACATGCCACAAATAGAATACAACATACACACTTGACAGCTGTTATTCGTACGAACAAAAAGAGTGCTGGACTTAAATGAAGCCACATACAAAAAACAAATAACAAAAAACAAATATACAAGCTTAAGAGATGTTCAGCGTATAAATAGTCAAAGCTGGAATTATGTCTTGTCAAATACCCCCACAGAATAAAACAATCAAAATGATCAGTTGAAAAACACACAGACACAAAATAAAAATGGACTTGAAGCTAGCCATACACGCCAAAGGAAATTAAATGTAAACAAATCTTTCTCCTCACATTAGGCAAGGGAAGATCTAAATTGAATTTGACGTTCGTCCACGAGGTGCGGTCGAAGTCGGGAGCCGGTCCAATGTCATACAACTTTTCGTCATAGCCTTGACCAACATACTCCAAGAGGTAACGGATAGGCTGAGCAAGCTAGAAAGGAAATAATAATTTTTCACCAAAGGTAATAACTGCTATAGTAAAGGTACCATATGGAGTCTGCCATCTTTTGCAAATATAAATTCCTGTTTCTTATGGATTTATTTTAGCAATTACAAATGCTGACACGAAGTGCCAAAAGTGATATGATACCAACTGGCAGATTTGTTGAGTACACACAAATAAACACACAAACACTCAATATCTCTTTTGTCATCATGACCCTTTGGTCTTCCAGTAACAAAAAAATGGAAAGGTAAAGATATGCCTTCCTTTACCTTCCTGACCTTCCAGTAACCGAACATCTTACTCCTCTGACCTTCCAGTGGCCAATAAGAGAAAGCTTTATATGTGCCTTACCTTACCTTACAGATATTTCAATAATCAAACTAGGAAAACTAGGTATTTTAATATACCAATCTAATCATCCAGGAACAAGAATGGGAAGTTACATATCTCTTTAAACTTACCCCATTGGTCCACCTGGAACTGAAAACCGAAAATAAATATTCTTGTTTTATTTTACAACCCTGAACTTGTACCTTTCATGACTTTGCTTCTCGGTCTCAAACAACCAAGAGAAATTGGAGTCGAAATAAGAAGCCACATATTAATATCTGATATTCTAGTAAAAAAAAAAAAAAAAAAAAAAAAAAAAAAAAAAAAAAAAAAAAAAAACTAGATATTATTCTTATCAAACCCTTTTAAATTTCCAATACGAAAGAAAATAAAGCTATATTTTTACTAACCCTTTTTTCTTCCAGCAACAAGGAATGGAGAGGTAAATATCTCTCTTATTATCCTAAACTTCCAACTAATGAGATGATAGATGTCTTTCAAAATGCAACCCTTCTTATCTTGAAATTTAAAATAGAAAACTAGATATCTCTAACTAACGCCAATGATCTTTCAGTCACTAGAAAGGAAACTAGATGTCACTCAAAATCCGTCTTCCCTTATTCCAAGTAAAAAAAAAAAATACTGAAAGCTACAAATATCTATTCTAATTTCCCTCTCGTTATCTAGTAATTCCAAGAATCTCAATATCTCTCAAAATGTCCTACTTCGATCTTCCAGCAATCAGGAATGGATAGCTATATCTGTCGTTAACTTACCCCTCTAATCTTCCAGTATCCAAGAATAGGCACCATATTTAACAGTGATTTGTTTTATCTATCCTCAAATTCTTAGAAGATACGAGCCTCTGACTTCACCGCAGAGAGTGTAAACACAAGATTTGATTTTTACTACCGACAACAAAATGCGCAAGAGTTAAAAGATGATAAGATTGCGATAAGCATCCCCTCTAACCCTTCCCCCCACTTATCTGATAGCATTTCAAGAGATGCATGAACAGGTCGAGAGAGATGACAATGCACAGACATCAAGTTAATCGAAACAAGTACCAAAGTAACGTAATATACAGCATTACTCCTAACTTTCGTTGTTATTTTTGAAGGATTTCAAATAATGATAATAATAAAAATTGCCAAATCATTTTGTAAAGATTATCAAGACTGGGTTGAAAAATGGAAGCTGAGAAGAAAAAAAAAAGAGCATTGTTTCGTCTTCAATAATAATAATAATAATAATAATAATAATAATAATAATAATAATAATAATAATAATAATAATAATATGACAGCATATAAATATTACATGTGTTTACAAAAGCACATGGAAACATTAAGCACTTCAAGCAATAATCAACATATACGGAGGTAAACATGCTTACACAGGCAAACATACACACACACACACACACACACACACACACACACACACACACACACATAGACGAAATACAACCAAAGAGTCGCTGCTAGATGACAACAATACTGATATCTTCGACAATGAAGGTTAATATTTCTTCTTTCTAAAGAACAGAAAAAAAGAGACGGGCCACACATACGTACACACACACGCACGCGCACGCGCCCGCGCTTGTGTATGTGTGTGTGAGTGTGTGTGGGATCTAAACCCCAGTCTTTATTTAAACAGAGAGAGAGAGAGAGAGAGAGAGAGAGAGAGAGAGAGAGAGAGAGAGAGAGAGAGAGAGAGAGAGAGAGAGAGAGAGAGAGAGAGAGAGAGAGAGAGAGAGAGAGAGAGAGAGGAGAGAGAGGAGAGAGAGAGAAGGTGATCCATAGCCATGTTTTGCAGAATTTTATGACCTGCAAATACATTGCGCCTGCATATGGAGAGGTCCATTGGGTGAGATCCACTCAAAATTCCTGCTGAGGGAAAAATCAAATGCACACGTGGGAAGCATGCCGAATGGGTCACGTTAACATTCCAAACCACCATTTAAATATATTCAAAAGACAAACTCAGTTTCACATGCATCCAATTTATTTCTATGGACATAGGAGATATATATTCTCTCTCTCAAACTTGCATTCTGTAATGCAGTTTACTCACACACACACACACGCACACACACACACACACACACACACACACACACACACACACACACACACACACACACACACACACACACACACACACACACACACACAGAAAATGAGAGAGATCTAGGAGTAAACATACTGGCAGATTTGTCTCCAGAAATACATATAAATGGCATAGTAAGGGCAGCATATGCATTCTTATCAAATGTAAGGGTAGCCTTCAGGCACATGGACAAGGAAATGTTCAGAAATATTTATGTAACCTATGTAAGGCCAAAACTGGAATATGCAGCCCTCCTTTTGGAATCCGCACTTGAAAAAGCACATAGCTAAGCTTGAAAAAGTTCAAAGACATGCCACAAAACTGGTGCCAGAAATACGTAATCTCAGTTATGATGAGAGGCTGAGGGAATTAGACTTACCATCACTCGATGCTAGAAGATTGAGGGGGGACATAGTGACAGTCTTTAAATTCCTTCATGGTTATGATAGAGTGGATAGGGATCGATATTTTGATATGGCTGGCTCTAGAACTAGAGGTCATAGTTTGAAGCTTCGTAAGAAAACTTCTTTGCAGGATGTAAGGATATACTTATTCAGTGTAAGAGTAGTTGATAATTGGAATTGGCTAAGCGAGGAGGTAGTTAATGCTATCTCAATCCATAGTTTTAAGGACAGGTATGATAAGTATCACTAAGTACAAAATGGAACTGATCAGGAGACAGGAAGATACGAGCATTGGGCTCTTTCCCGTAAACACAATTAAGTAATCACACACACACACACACACACACACACACACACACACACACACACACACATACATATATATATATATATATATATATATATATATATATATATATATATATATATATATATATATATATATATATATACACACACACACTTTTATAAGGGTAAACGCTGCTTCCTCGAATTAGAAAGACTTCAAAAATTAAAAGATTGGAATCTATTGTTATATGATATTAATTACATTAGACCAAGACATATACACTAACACGTATATATTTCTAAGGTTGCATACGCTTTTAATAAGTGAAAACAGCGTTCATAATGAACATCCCGTATTGTGCTATTTAATTTTATCTAAACAATATATTCCTGAAAGTGAAAAGCGTCCTTATAAAATGGTATTCTGTCTTCAGTTGATTAATTACTATTTATAAATATAAATCTAGAGCCATAAAATTTAATAAAAAATAAATAAAAAACGGACCATATGAAAAATTTCTTTATAGTAAATAATTAATTTCTTTGTACGCAAAAATGTGTAATAAGATCAGTTTTAAGCGATACCAAATATTATCGATATATAAAGAAAATGGCAATAACAAAATAACAAAAATATATTTGACTCACACAATATTGCCCAATAAATTTATTATGTTTGTTCCGGTTTTACGTCACGGACTCCCTTTTCTACCAAGGGCTAGGACGGTTGCCTGCTTGCGAAGGACTTGTTTTAGCAGATGTAGTTATTATATAATCAAGTAAAGAACGAAGTATCCATTATATTAAAAAAAAAATTATAAATTATTCAATTCGGAGCTAAAGAAAAAAGTCAAATAAAAAAAAATATGAGCTTCAAAAAGTGACAATTATAATATCATTAAATTTCCAGTCGCCATGAATATTCGATGAGGTTATTAACTTATTAATCAATACTGTCACTTACTCCATCTCTATTAAAAAAAAATTAAAAAATAATAAAAACAAACGTAGAGGGTTTATTTGATGCTACTGTTGCTGCTGCTGCTGCTGCTGGCCCTAAACAAATGTTTGTTTGTTTTATTTCTCATCGATATTTATTTCTATTTTCTTATCATATATATATATATATATATATATATATATATATATATATATATATATATATATATATATATACATACATACATACATATATATATATATATATATATATATATATATATATATATATATATATATATATATATATATATATATATATATATATATATATATGATAATATAAAACAATCCAATAACTCCCGAAGATAACTGCATCCATCATCAGATTACCACATCCATATTCTATTTATGTCAAAATAAAATATCTAATACAATGTAAGACGTTCAATACACAACAACAACAACAATAATAATAATAACTGCAATACACAGGTGAAGTACTATTCTTAAGACCTGTATCTCTTGCTGCACTAGATAGAAGATTGAGGGGGGGGGGAATCCTAAAATTGAAAAGACATGAACTCAGTGATATTAATATTATTAATATTATTCTTTTTTATTTTCTAATATTGAATTTCTGCATCTTTTCGTTTTTATCTACTTCATATTGTTGTAGTTCTACTTTTGACTTTTAACATCTAAGTGTCTTTTTACGAAGTATCCTTCTTTATTTTCTTCACTAAATAAATCAATCACTGCAGGATCAACCCAGCTGTAAAGTTTTCAGTCCAAACATGCTTTAGTCACCAAGAGGCCAGTAAAAAATAGCGATCCCATATGAAATAGGTAATACTACCGAAGAAGACGATTGCATTATAAAAGACAAATCTGGAAAACTTCGGGTATTCACTAAGCTTGCCGAGTAGACAGGTGCTTAGACGGTTTAATGATAGAATAATTATATGATAGAATATAATGGATACTCATTAAGCCTGTTGAGTTGACAGGTAAACTGTTCTGCAATTACAAGTCTGTGATATATGGCTTATTGGACAAACATGCATGGCTGAGAAGGGAATTCTCCTGACTGGCTTCTTTTGTTACACTTCTAGATAACCTGCTGACAGGAGTTGTATGTAAGTTTACAATGAGTATATTTGTTTACAGTATTGTCTATATAAAGTGTAAAACATTATCATTATTAATTAATTTATAACTTAATTATGTATTAATGTATTATTTATTTATTATTTGTTCGTTACACCGAGCATTTAATTATCCTCTCTAGATTCTCATTAAGATGCCTCCAGCATTAACGAGCATTTTTAATTCTCTCTCTCTCTCTCTCTCTCTCTCTCTCTCTCTCTCTCTCTCTCTCTCTCTCTCCTCTCTCTCCTCTCTCTCTCTCTCTCTCTCTCTCTCTCTCTCTCTCTCTCTCCTCTCTCTCTCTCTCTCTCTCGTTACTTCCCCTTATTTTCAAAAAAAATTTGATTTTATCGCATTATTTATCAATTAACTTTTTTTTATCCTACTGTTTGGGGAGGTGTATTTATACACCTTTGGAGCCAGGGGTGAATCTTTTGTGGTTCGAGTTCATATAGACCTCCTTCCGCTATGAAAATGTAACATTTCTTTACTCGTCTCATAGACTGAATTATATAGCGGTAGAATCTGTCATCTCCTATCTCCTGCCAAGCCTTATTGAGCGCTCAGTCGCTAAAAATCACTTTGCATATCACTCGGGGGGGGGGGGGAAATTATTAAAAGCTTTATTATATCTAAAGAGGTTTTTATTATACTTTGTGAGAGTACATAGAGAACAGATAAGTACCTGTGTACTTTATAAGAGCACTTCTACCTTTATACCGTATCTTCTGTGTTTATATATATATATATATATATATATATATATATATATATATATATATATATATATATATATATATATATATATGTGTGTGTGTGTGTGTGTGTGTGTGTGTGTGTGTGTGTGTGTGTGTGTGTGTGTGTGTGTGTGTGTGTGTGTGTGTGTGTGTTGTAGTTACTATGACTCGCTAATGTCTTTAGTTAAAGTCAAAGGCCTCGAATTCACCATCCTGACCGTAGCACTTCCTCTTCTTTTGAATTTCATCGCTGGGAGTGAAGAGCAGCGTCAGCTGGCGAAGGAACTTCTTCGAAGGATCGTTTCGTGTCCAGCCATACCAGAAGGCCGTGTTCGGACTGTCCTGATTCTTTGTGGCCCCGGTGGGGTTGGCCTCGCCGCAATCCGTATACCACCAGCCGCCTAGATGCACTTCAGCGCAGTTCCCGTTTTCTTTGTCAAAGTAAAGAAAATGAAACCGAGAAGGAGACATGGATACTATTCATATATCTGTTTCCTGTCATTATCTACATCTAAGAAATGAGTTATATATTTCAAGTATTTTATCTTTCAAGGATTTTCTGTCAATAATTTGTATTTTCTGTAACACAAAGTGTACTTTCAGTAAAAATAAACACGAAGGTTGGAGAAAATTATTTCAATATCTGTGGCTATTTTCTCTCATAAACATCTTCCTTATTTATACCCATTTTGGAAAATGAGTCAAATATTTTCGAGTATTTTCTGTCAATATCTGCAAATACTGCAATATATAATGTCGGCTTTTCTATCATAAAAACAGAAATATTCAAGCATATTTCTTTATAAATTTGTTATTGTTTTATGCAATATATATTTATGTAATTATTGCCATTAATGCTTTATGTCAACATAATGATATGTTGCCATTAATGGTTAAGGGAAAAGATAGATCAAAGGATTAACAAGTATTATCTGCCATTATATTTTGGCATAAAAAGATATCTGCAATTGCAGATATTTTTGTTTTGTCGTAAACATCATTTTACTGGGGACAGCAGTGAGGGAGTTATATATATATTTTTTTTCTCATATCGCTGAGAAAGGCTTTAATATTATTAAGTATTTTTTAACTTTCAATCAATAAGTACATTTTGCTATAGATAAATTGTGTTTTCTGATAAATTTTTATTTTCTATCATGAACACAAATTTTCTCTGGATCTCATGTATACGAGCAGATATCTATGTATTCAATTATTTTCTGGCATTAATTTGTATTTTTTTTCTTATACACATGCATCTCCCCTGGATGCTAGAGATAGAATGAGGTATTTAAAAGTATTTTATCTTCTAAATTTGTAAGTATTCCTTATGGGATAGCAAAATATAATGCCAATTGCAAGTATTGTGTACTATTAAGTTGTATTGAATATGATAAATCATATATTCCAAGGAACAGCAAAATAAATTCTTTTACAAATATATATCTTTCTGTTAATCACGAATGAGTTAAAATAATAATGTGTTAATATTAATAAAAAAGTTATATTTACATCGAAAATAAACTAGGAAAAATTTAACTAGGCTATGAAACTACTGATGTCGGCTACCCCCCAATTAAAGGGGGAAACAGCCAAGGTATATGTATGTATGTATGAAACTATTGGCAATTGCAATCTTGACAGTAATAAGAATAATAAGATAATAAAGAATACGAATTAAATATAAGTTTAAAGATATTTTTGGGGGGTTAGGGAGAGGACGAAAAATTATTATATTAGTAGAAAATTAACATGAAAGCAGTGAGCAAATAACAGTATGAGTAGCAGTAATACTCAAAGCATGATTAGCAGTAATACTCAAAGCATGAGTAGCAGTATTAACCATAAACCAGTAATAGTTGTTATATCCGCATGGGAGTAATAGCAGCAGTAGGAGTAATAATAGCAGCAGTAGTGGTAGTAATTGCAACAGTGGTATTAATAACATAAGCAACAGTATTAGTAATACCAGCAATAGTACCAGTAGCATGAATAGTAGCAGCAGTAGTAATAGCAAAAGTAATACCAATATCAGTATTAATAGCAACAGAGTTCATATCAGCAAAAGCAGTAATAGCAGCAGCAGCATTGGTTGTTCTATCAGCCACCTTTACTTGCATACCGCCCACGTGTTGATAATAATTCATTCTGCTATTATTTAATAATTAAAATTAATAATATAACTTTTAAGAATATATGAAACTACAGAATAATTAAACAATTTCTGTGTCACAATTAGTCCTCACCTGAATGGGGGTGGAGACAGAGAGGTTCGAGCAGGGGATTAAGGATGAATGCCTTACTAACCCCCGCGGCAGGATCGAAATAGTGAATGCCAAGCTCGTCATATTCTAAGTTACGTGCTCTACTGCTGAGCTAGGGAAGCCCTCAAACAGGTACTCCAAACAAACCTTTCATTAAAATTAGTCTAAGGAATGAAAATTACCTACAATTACTTGGCCCAAGCACAGTTGTGATAGTCCTAGTAAAAAACAATTTGAAGGTAAAAGCAGCAAATAGCAACAGAAGTTGCAGTAGGAACAACAACATATAAAGCTGTTTTCAAAGATAATCTACTTCTAATGTGACAGATCTGAAACATCTGATAGCAGCAGTCAGAAGCAGCAAGTGTAACAATAGCATATTTTTCATTTGGAGAGAGTCTACATCTAATACTGTCCCGGAATGTATCAGCAGAAAGAAGCAGCAATTGTAACAATAGAATATACTTTTGTTAAAGAGTATATCCTTTCATAAGCCATATTTTAATTGAAAATAACAGCAAAAAGAAACATCATTAGAAATGATGGAATAGGCTGTATTTTAAGGGAGTTTCCATCTTTTCATGAGACAGATTTATAACGAAATGTAGCAGCAGAAAAAAGTAGAAAAATTAATAATAATAGCATGAAATGTTGTAAGTGAGAGTAATTGCATATTTTAATATGACAAACTTTCATCAGATAATAGCAGCAGGAAGAGGAAGAAGCAGTAGCAGTAACATAAGCTGCGATAAAAAAGATCTCCGTCTTTCAATCTGACAGATTTTCCATAGCGGGTAGAAGCAGCAAGAAGCAGCAGTAGTAAAACAGCATAAAATGTGTTATTAAAGATAAATTAGTAGCAGCAAGAAGCAGCAGCAGTATCGCAACATAACCCGCACCTTAAAGAGAAATTAGTACTAGTAAGAAGCAGCAGTAGAAACGTAGTATAAACTCTGATTAAGAGAATATAGTAGAAGCAAGAAGCATCCGTAAGCGCAGTTTAATTCAAAATAGTATCAGCAAAAAGCAGCATCAGTAACGCAGCATAAGTTGATGTTAAAGAGAAATAGTAGCAAATGGAAGCAGCACCAGTAATGCACAACAGTGTTAAAGAAAATATAGTAGCAGCAAAGAGCAGCAGCAGTAATAGTAGCAATATCTATTTAAAGAAAGAGTCAATATCATTTAGCGGGACAGATTTTAGACAGATTTTAAAGATATTAAACAGATTTGAAAGAGAGGAGCTTACTAAATCCATCATTATCTCTGTCAATTGTCGTGAATTTCTGTCCATTCATGGGTGCAAAGTTGTCGTGAACACCATCAAAAGAATCTTCATTGCCTATTTCCAAGCGAAAGCTAGGCACGAAAAAAAAAAGAGAGGTTGCAATAGCAAGACGACCTGCCATTTAAAACTTAATTACTAACATACTATACATTTAGACCACAAACCCTCTAATAAAGGGCTGGCCGAGTGAAAGCACATATCCATATTCCGAGAGTTCTGATTGGAGTTTTCTAAACAGATCCTCCCCTCGTATGCCATGCCCCTTCGGGCTCCACCTCATTTTGTCGATTTAACAACAAATGGGGAAAAAGGAAAGCTGTGTTCTCATACCAGAACGAAGATGAAAATAGGCCTATAGAGTAAGAGAGGATGAGAGCATGACCTGGGATGCAGAGGACTCATAACTCTTTAATTGGGTAGAAATCCAACACCGACAGTAAAAAAATAAATAAAACTATCTGCATCGCAAAGTGTAAGAGAAGCTTTAAAGTTTTTTATGCAAAGTACACATAAACATTTAGTTGTTATAGAATATTGTCGTGGTCCCTTTGCAGCTACAGTTATTGCTTTAAAACACATGGTTTGATGAGAAATTCAGACTTTCAAAACAAATATATTTATGAAGTGTTATACGTACACTGTTTCTTATTCATTTATAAGAAACTAACATAACATGGTTAAATAGCATTTCCTTATATATATATATATATATATATATATATATATATATATATATATATATATATATATATATATATATATATATATATATATATATATATATATATATATATATATATATATATATGCTCTTTGCATATGACACTGTATTGTGTAGCAACAGACGAGAGGTAGTGGAGGAGAAGCTTGAGGAGTGGAGAAGAGTGATGGAGGATAGAGGACTGAAAATCAGCAGGAAGAAGACAGAGTACTTGAGGTTGAGAGATGATGAGGATGGGGAGGTCAATTTGCAGGGGGAAGGTGTTGAAAAGAGTTGAAAAGTTCAAGTATTTGGGATCAACAGTAGCAGAGGATGGTGACCTTGAGTCAGAAATAACCCACAGAATACAAGCGGGATGGAAGAACTGGAAGAAAGTGTCTGGGGTGCTGTGCGACAGGAGAATAGGGATTAAGTTTAGGGGTAAAGTGCACAAGACAGTTGTGAGACCTGCGATGATGTATGGAGCAGAGACATGGGCAATAAAGAAGACACAAGAGAAAAAACTGGATGTGGCAGAGATGAGGATGTTGAGATGGATGTGTGGGGTGACAAGAAGCGATAAGATCAGAATCGAGGTAATTAGAGGTACCTCAAAAGTTAGAGAAATATCAGATAAGATACAAGAAAGTAGACTAAGATGGTATGGTCATGTCGTTAGGAGGGATGAACAGTATGTTGGGAGGAGAGTGATGGAAATGGATATACAGGGTAGGAGAGGAGGGGAGACCAAAGCGTAGGTGGATGGATTGCATCAATGACGACCTGAGGTCTAAAGGTTTGTTGGGTGATGAGGTATGGGACAGAAACATATGGAGAACACTGGCCAGAAAATCGACCCCCGATAAAAGTGGGAAAAGATGTAAACGAAGAAGAAGAAGATATATATATATATATATATATATATATATATATATATATATATATATATATATATATATATATATATATATATATATATATATATATATATATATATATATATATATATATATATATATATATATATATATATATATATATATATATATATATATATATATAAGCACATTACCATATGTGTAAACATGAATCATTTTTGTCCCGACCAGGACTTGAACCTAGAACACATAATTACTGTGCCAAGGCGCTACCAACTAAACCAGAGAAGGTATAAAAGAGAAACCAACCTTACAGCTTAACTGCTATACTAGACTGAACGCATTCTATCTGAATGCCTTTTTGTTCATATTACAGTGTTGTTGGTTGCGCCTTGGCACAGTAATCATGTATCCTAGGTTCAAGTCCCGTTCGGGGTAAAAATTATTCATGTTTTCACATATGGTAATATGCTTATTTGATTATTGTTGATTCTAGTGAGATTGGGATTTGAACTAAATTCAAACACGAAGCCACGAATGAGGCTGGAAGAAACTGTAATGTGAAAAAAAAGGAATTTAGATAGAATGCGTTCATTCCTAGTATAACAGTTAAGTTGTAAGGTTGGTTTCTCTTTTAGACCTTCTGTGGTGTAGTGGTGTAGTTGGAATAGCGCCTTGGCACAGTAATTATGTGTCCTAGGTTCAAGCAATCCTACCTCAAACACAGTCGTTGTGATTTAAAATGGTATTTTGCATAGTAGAATATAATTTTTCAACTTCATATTTCCTTCTATTCTTACCCACTTTCCTCGTCATGTACTTTAAATGTCTTCCAAGTAACCCAGTTGTAGTCACCAGTAAAGTCCTCCGCCATGAGACGCAATTTCATATCACCGTCTTTAGTTAAATCATGTAGAAGCTTTAGTCCTGAAGAAAGGAAACAAGACTCTCGTACATAAAATGCAAAAGCCATATAAACTTATAAGTCTATTTATGCATGATAGATAAAGTTCCTAGAAAAAAAAATATATCTACTTTTCACTACGCGACCAGTAAAAACCATTCTGCAAATAATTTACAAAGGGAAAAAAAATCTGAAAAATTCACAGAAAATATTATATTTAATTATATATAAATGAAAAATTTCCACACACTCCCATTAATAAAATAAAAAAAAATCAAAGAAATATACCTATACAACGATAAATAATTAAACTGTAATTAACATACAACCAGAAAAATTGCATACACAGATAATGCACTGTTTATGTGTCATAAATAGTCCCCTTGAATGGGGGTAGAAACTGACAGATAGGAGCTGGGGGATTAAGAGTCGATGTCCTTTCTAACGTTACGCGGAGGGCTGAAACCCAACTTGGTCACCTCCTTACTCGCGTGCTCTACCGATAAGCTACCGTGGCCCCCATAAATAGCCCTAAAAACCCTAAAAAAGGAAAATATTTCATCTTATTATTATTATTATTATTATTACTATTATTATTATTATTATTGTAGTCTCCGTGGCAAAATGGTAGTGTCTGCGACTCTGAGGCGGCAGGTAGAGGGTTCGCGCCCCGTCACGGATTGAGGTTAGTAAGGGCATACACTCAGGGCAACGATTACATCTGCCAAAACAAGTCCTTCGTAAGAAGGCAACCGTCCAAGCCCTTAGTAGAAAAGGGGAGTTCTTGACGTAAAACCGAATCATTATTATTATTATTATTATTATTATTATTATTATTATTATTATTATTATTATTATTATTATTATTATTATTATTATTATCATTATTATTATTATTATTATTATTATTATTATTATTATTATTATTATTATTATTATAATTATTATTATTATTATATTACCCATCCAGTGATTAGCATTCTTTTCGCCGAATCCGTCTCGATAGTCGTCCCAAGGTCTCGTGAAATTAACTTGATCCTTCCTGTTTTCGCTTCTGAGCAATATTGTCCAAGGAGTCCCAGAGAGAGACAAGTCACACATCACTTGCACTGGGTTTGCACACCTAATGGAATAAAATAAAACTGTAATAATTCTTCGTAAGTAACCCTGTAACTGCCATATATCAAATACGGTTATCGACTTGGCAACAGTGAGCGCGATTTGTACTGGGTAGAGCGTAGCAAACTAGGCGCTTAACGAGGCAGCAGTAAAACTAACTCGAGTCATGTTCTGGGGGGGGGGGGGATACTAGATGCAACCAGGTGGAGTATGACCACTTGTATTACATAATGTGCGTTCTTTCCCGCTCAGTAACCTACTACCCTCTGTCATCCAAGCAAATCCCATTCAGTGAAATCGTAGCCGAAGTGTGATAAGTGTTGGCTGAATTACAGGTCCCTGAGAAAAATTCATGACAAAATGAAGATTTTAGTCGTTTATGACCCGATGGGTAACAACAAACTCACAAGTTAAAGTTAGTCCTCGTGTTTTCTATCACTGAGACAAGAGTTGTCAGAAAAATTGCATATTTTTATTTATTTCTGAACCCTGCTATAAAACAGTGTAATTAATAAACTTAAGGGCTACAATCATTCAACAATCAGCAATATATATTACTCGCAGGCCTATATATATTCTAAAAAAAAGCAATATTCAAGTATATTTACCCTCAGACTTAAACATCAGAATATATGCAAAATATATCAACCCCTCAAAGCAAATGTTACAGTATCAGAAAGTGGCAATGTTCATAAACTTCAGGTCAAATGATATAAAAAGAAACAAAAAAGAATATTAACTTCAAAAATGAATTATAAATGTATTGCAAAGCATATTAAGTTCAAGCCTACATTTATCACAAAAGTCCAAAATATTTATTTTAGGATATAAATTAAACAGACAAATCTATATGTTTTGATCAAAGGTTTAATGTTATTAGAAAATGAATATATATATATATATATATATATATATATATATATATATATATATATATATATATATATATATATATATATATTTACCTCTCAAAGAATTGCAATAAGAATATTAACCAAAAACTTTAAGTAATATGTGCTTAAAGCTCCAACCTCAGTGACCATTGTAAATCTAAAAATTCCTATTCTTCTTCATAGTAATATATTTCATAAAGAAAAAAAAAGTGTTTCTCTAGAGAGGTGGTATGAAAGAAGAGAAAAAATTATCCATTCCTAAAATCATTCTTGCCTTGGGGACAACAAAGTTTTATTATTTCAAACACACACACACACACACACACACACACACACACACACACACACACACACACACACACACACACACACACACACACACACACACACACACACACACACACACACACACACACACACACACACACACACACACACACACACACACACACACACACACACACACACACACACACACACACACACACACACACACACACACACACACACACACACACACACATATATATATATATATATATATATATATATATATAGTACATAATGCATAATACTGATAGATTACATGCAAAGAAGCATACATGAAAGTGAGGCTGAGCCTTTGGCACTGTATTGAGTAGAAACTTGGAATGCAAGAGACTCTGAAAAGAACAAGCTGAATGTAATGGAGATGAGGTGTTTGAGAAGTATAATAGGTGTCTATAGGACAGAATGAAAATGAGGATGTGAGGCAGAAAATGGGTGTTGGGTGGAGTGAAAACTGAGGTGAGGCAAAGAGTGGGTGTTGAATTGAAAGATAACCGTCGGATAATTTAGATCAGAAGGTACTGAGTCACATTAAAAGAATGAGTGATGAACGACTAGCAAACACGTGGTATAACATTGAAGGAGGGAAGAGAGTGCAAGAAATAGGAATTAACAGAGAAAGATTGTATTGATGACGTAGACCAAAAGGATTTTTCGCAACTGCTAGCACAATTAACTGTGACCAGTTGGTGTGGGGAGGTTGTCATGTGATGAAGAGGCAAAGGTTGACCAGATGCGGCTGTCAGGATTCACGGCAGAGGATCGTGGCCCACTTATCCTGTGGTTGACCAAAGCAGGATGGTGGGGGTGAATTACGACAAAACTTTATCCCCAAGAAGTTACAAAGAGTACTCGAGGTATGCTTCACTTACAGTGAATGTTCGTCCTAGGCTCGGACTTACTCTTAGAATGGGTACTGCGTCAATTATATATATATATATATATATATATATATATATATATATATATATATATATATATATATATATATATATATATATATATAATAAGGAAACCCCAGAGTGAAGCAATATATGATATGTATCGCTATATCTCGGGTCCTAAAGCATATTTCATATATTGTCACACACACACACACGCACGCACACACACATACACACGCACGCACACACAAACAGACAGACAGACACACACATACACACACACACACACACACACACACACACACACACACACACACGATCAACAGTAACAAACTTATTAGAATTTTATGATGGGGTAAGCCGAATCTTACAGGAAACTGAGGGCTGGGCAGATTGCATATTCCTAGACTTCCAGAAAGCGTTTGACACTGTTCCACATGGGAGTCTTATTAGGAAGCTGCAAGCAATGGTTAGAATCGGTGGAAATGTCTTGGAATGGATAAAAACTTACTTAGAAGAAGGGAACAGAGGGTTAGAGTAAGACACTCTGTGTCTGAATGGAGAAGTGTTAGTAGTGGAGTTCCACAGGGTTCAGTTTTAGGGCCACTTTTGTTCCTTTTATATGTAAATGACCTTCCAGAGTCTGTAAATTCATTCATGAATATGTTTGTAGATGATGCTAAGATTGTGAAGAGAGTAGAAAACGAGAACAATGGTAGAGAACTTCAGGAAAATCTAAATAGTCTGCATGAGTGGTCAGAAAAGTGGCTAATGAAATTCAATACTTCAAAATGTAAGGTAATGAGAATGGGTACAAGTGCAAGAAGGCCCAAGCTTGACAACTCGGTGGCTGGAGTACAACTTCAAGAGACAGAAAATGAGAGAGATCTAGAAGTAAACATACTGGCAGATTTGTCTCCAGAAATACATATAAATGGCATAGTAAGGGTAGCATATGCCTTCTTATCAAATGCAAGGGTAGCCTTCAGGCACATGGACAAAGAAATGTTCAGAAATATTTATGTAACCTATTTGAGGCCAAAACTGGAATATGCAGCCCCCTTTTGGAATCCTCACTTGAAAAAGCACATAGCTAAGCTTGAAAAAGTTCAAAGATATGCCACGAAACTGGTGCCAGAAATACGTAATCCCAGTTATGATGAGAGGTTGAGGGTATTAGACTTACCATCACTCGAAGCTAGAATATTGAGTGGGGATATGGTGACAGTCTTTAAGTTCCTTCATGGTTATGATAGAGTGGATAGGGATCGATATTTTGATATGGCAGGCTCTAGAACTAGAGGTCATAGTTTGAAGCTTCGTAAGAAAACTTCATTGCAGGATGTAAGGAAATACTTTTTTCAGTGTAAGAGTAGTTGATAATTGGAATTCGCTAAGCGAGGAGGTATTTAATGCTATCTCAATCCATAGTTTTAAGGACAGGTATGATAAGTATCACTGAGTACAAAACAGAACCGATCAGGAGACGGGTAGATACGAACTTTGGGCTCTTTCCCGTAAACACAATTAGGTAATCACACACACACACACACACACACACACACACACACACACACACACACACACACACACACACACACACACACACACACACACATATATATATATATATATATATATATATATATATATATATATATATATACATACATAAACTTACCCATAAGGATATATATCCATCACCTTCTTTCTATTCATATATGAATATCCGGAGCAGTCTATCGGTCTGTAAAATATAAAGAGAGACTCATTTTAAATAAGCATAATGGAAA